>JAODAL010036056.1:0-42188 GCA_025379985.1 Phyllomedusa bahiana
CTGAGTTGGATAATAGGGTTATATGATAAGGAGAGAGCTGAGCTCTGTGTTAAAAGGGGTTATATGATAGGGGAGAGATGCTGACTCTGTGATATATGGTTATGGGATAGAGGGGAGAGAAGCTGATCCTTTTGATATTAGGGTTATATGATAGAGGAGGGAGCTCGGATATAAGGGTTATATGATAGAGGAAAAAAGCTGAGTTCGTGATATATAGGTTTTTAATGATAGAGGAAAAAAGCGAGTCTGTGATATATAGGGTTATATGATAGAGGAGAGGAGCTGATCTGTGATATATGGGTTTTGATAAGGAAAAAAGCTGAGTCTGGATAATAGGGTAGTATGATAAGAGAGAAGCTAAGCCTGTGAATATAGGGTTAATGTAGAGGAGGGGAGTAGCTCTTGTAGATGGGGTTATTGATAGAGGGAGATGCTGACTCTGTGTATATGGGGTTATAGGATGAGGGAGAGAAACTACTCTGTGATAAAAAAGGGTTTATGATGAGGAGAGAGCTGACTCTGGGATAAAAAAGGTTTTTAATGAAAGGAGGGGAGCGAGCTCGTGACAATAGGGTTTAGTAGAGGGAGAAAACTGAGCTTGTGATTAAGGGTTATATATAGAGGAGAGAATGAGCTCGTGAATATGGGGTTAATTAAAGGAGAGAAGCTGAGTCTGTGATATATAGGGTTATATGAGAGGAAAGAGGAGCTCTGTGATATATGGGTTTATGTAGGGAGAGGAGCTGAGCTCTGTGATAATAGGGTTTATGAAGGGGAAAGGGAGCAAGCTCTGTGATATATGGGTTATATGATAGAGGAGAGGAGCTGAGCCTGTGACACTAGGGTTATAGATAGGGGAGAGAAGCTGAGCTCTGGTTATATAGGGTTATATGATAGAGGAGAGAAGTGAGCCGGGATATATAGGGTTATAGATAAAGGAGAAAAAGCTGAGCTCTGTGTTTTTGGGTATATGAAGAGGAGGGAGCTCTGTGTTTTAATGGGTTATATGTAGAGGGAGGATGAGCTCTTTTGATATATACGGTTTTTGATAGAGGAGAGGAGCTAACCCTTGTATATTGGGGTTACATGTAGAGGAAAGGAGCTGACTTTGATATATGGGTTTAATATAGGGGGAACTAGCTCTGTGATATATGGGGTTAATATAAAAAAGAAACTGACTCTGTGATAAAGGGTTATATGAAGAGGAGGGAGCTAAACTCTGTTATATATGGGATTATATGATAAGGAGAGAAGTGAGCTCTTAAATGCAAGTTATTAAATTGAAGAAAAGTTTTCAAGTAAAAAGCAGTGAAAAAAAAAATAATAATAATAAATAAAATAAAGATTCAAACTCTGGCACATATAATTTTGATCTATATTAGCGGTGGTCGTCACTAAGACACAGGTTACCAGAGTGGAGGTTGTAGTCAAGGTCAAACTTTTCTCACATTCTTCTTGGCCTTGACAATTTTGCTTTTTAAAAAACCAAAATAAATCAAAAAAATCAACTATAACTTTAAACTGAGAGTTAAGGTAAGGATTTTATTCTATTGATATGTGAGGCTTAAGTTATGGCTTCACAGAGCTCCGGATTCAGGAATGCTCTCATTCTGATGTCACTCCCAGGCCTAAGTCACTTCAGGGCCTCTGTAATGTGATGTCAGACCTGAAGTGATGTTGGAGCTAAAATAACTTTGGACTGAAAGTGTTGCTTCTGCAAAAAACTTGCAAAGTGGGAAGTTACCCCATATAAAACAGAAAAAAAACCCTAATCCTAACCCCAACTTTGGTTTGGGGTTATGGTCACCTTAGAGTACTCCAGGGTTAATAAGATCATAAGTGACATCAGAAATTACATCAGAGTGCGAGCATTGCAGGACAGAAGACGACGATGCTCTGAGACAACAGGGAGCAAGGAATTAAAGGGGTTTTGTCACAATGTAACATTGACGTGGGATCCTCCAAAATGGGTATTTAATCACTTTTCTAAAAAATAGTGATTAAAAAAGTGGAGCCTGTAGAGCTACAGCCCCCTTGCTCAGTCCCCCTTTGTTTCCTGAAAGTTTCAATAGAACCCACCAAAGGAGCTGACGGCGCGCTTGCCCTTTGATTCTTATTGAGACAGGGAACGTGAAATTGCTTTTTAGGGACTGGGGGGAAAAAAATCTCTGTCTCCTGTATAGAGAACCCAGGCTGTAATGTAATTATTGGGAAAAATTTTCAGCCCCTCTCTGCTTCCTCGTCTCGTCACCCCCCTCTCCCCTGTGACTCAGCATACTTTGTTTATCTTCTCTCCTGAGCAGATAAGAGGTAAATAACTCTCTTCATGGCAAAACCCCTTTAAGCCCAGCAATTCAGTTAACAAACCTTTACTTAAACGTTAGGGCCATGGTTATGGTCAAGATTAAGGCTAAGTTCAGCGTTAGCACCAGAGTAAAAAAAAAGGGGTTTAGGAGATCCTCAACCCAAACTTTTCCACAAGTTTGGTCAAACCATTGTTGAACAGTAAGGCGTTCAAGCAAAAATAGAGGGTTTACAGTTTATAGCCATTAAAGGAAAGAGGTTTTTTCGCTCGTGGTAAGACTAGTGTACAGTCCCGAATAATACAGTTGCTAATACCCATTATCTCGATCGGGTTGAGAGACAATACTCAGTTACACTCACCAGTCAGTATTTTGAGAAAAATGTGGGGTCTGGAGAATTTTCACGTGTTTAGAGACCTCACCCCAAAGTGCTTCCTCAAACCCATACATACGGTACATATTCTGTAGTAGAAGACCGTAAACCACTTATAATAGTAATTCTTATTAAAGGGGATTTGCCAGGACACAAGTTACTTACCTTTTTATCAGCACAGGGAGAATGTCAACAAATCAACGCTGAGTCATAAAGCTGCAGGGCTGAAAAGGGAAAGGGGTGAGTAAGGAGTGAGGAGTAAGGGACGTCTCAAAACTTAAGGGAAATAATAAACAGTACAACAGTGGATTCTCAATACAGCAAGACACAGCCTCAACTGAATCTTTTCTACCCGTGCAAATTAAAACTCATTCATTTTCCCTGTCATCAGATAAAAAGTGTTTCACGCAAGCTCGGCCTGTCTGCTCCTCGGTCGTGTCAGTGGAAGCTTTCAGGTAACTGAGGGGGGGACTGGGGAAACGCTGTAGCTCTCACAGGCTTCATTTTTTTGGTTTAATCAATTTATTTAGAAAGTGATTAAAATACCCATTTTTGAGGTTTCCACGTCAACATTACATGGTGGCAAAACCCCTTTAATAGAAGAAAAAAGTCCCCCAGCAATGTGTCTGTAGAAGAAACGCGTGGCTCCCTGTACTCAGCCATTCTCTTCCTTGCAATCTGCAAAGTTTTTACGACTGTTATAAAATAAAGCCCCCTCCGCTCTCCAGGTAACTTGCTGCGAATTTCTGTATTGTGTACACACAAAATATAATTTATTCCGTTTTTAATTAAGTTTCATTCTAATCACACCCCCTTTTAATTTTTCTTTTGCCCAAAAAATAATTAAAAAAATAATTCACCCGGGCCCCCTGGTGCGACTTCCCCCAAAAAATGGGTAATCCCTAAAAAAAAAAAACATATTAAAACCCCTAAAAACAAAGTGGAAAAAAATGTCCCCCCCACAGCGACCTCCCGTCTGGGAAAAAGATTTTCTTAAAATCTGTCGATAAACCCCTTGATGTACCATGCTGACAACTTAATTGGGGGATTGGTTACTGTTGATCGCATTTTTGGGGCTTTTTAACCCCCACCTGAGTCTGCTCCCCTAGGGGACGGGGGGCTGGGGGGATTTTTTCATCTATAACCCCCCGACAAGTTAGGGGGTCAAACCGATCCCACCCCGCTTTTAAAACCCTTTTTGATTTGTGGTGATTCACAAAGCTAAATGAATTTAAGGGAAAACCCCGGCACTGGCGATAAGGGTTTTGGGGGAAACCAAAAACTATTACTATGGGAACCTAAAAAGACTTCCCGAGCTCCCTGCTGGCTTTATTACTTACTGCATCTAATAAACAATATTAAGGGAGACATGTATGAATAGGTTTTTTTCCCCTTTTTTTGGGATAAAAAAGCACCCCAAAATGGCCGTTTTGTGATGCCGGGTGTATCCCCAAAATGTTTGGGGCATTGGTTTTAACCGATTTCCCGCACTTTTTAATGGGACGTTTTTGGGGGTCAATTTTTGGAGGCATATAAAACCACCTTCGAAACTATAAAAGGGCTTCCATGGCAATGAAAAAATTCCCGTTGGATTTTCCAAACCCGTATTTTGTTTTCCCTTTTTTTGGGAAGGGAAAAGGGGGCCCCCTTCCCGTCCATGGTTTTTTGGATTCCAAACCGCCCCTTTTTCAATTTAACTGTTATGTTCCGCCCCAAAAAGGGGAAAGAAAGAAACATTTTTTTAAGTTTTTCTTACTCCTGCGGCGTCAAAACCCTTTAACAAAAATCCGTGCATGTGAACTACTGCACAGATTTCTTTAAATCTATGTAAAAGGGTTTACAGTCCTTTTCAGGGGCTTTTCAAATCCTTTAAAACGTCTGTAAAAATTTAACTAAAAAAACCCGGGGGGCCCTTTTTGGGGTGTTCACACGGCATTTTAAAGGGGGCCCTACAGTATGTGCTGCAATAACCCGGGTTTTTAAGGGGGTCACGCTGATCAGCCCCCAAAAGACAGAAATTTCCGAGATAGGGTGGGGCCCGCAGCCCCCCGGCCCTTGACATTCATTGCAGCGATGCTAATCGCCACAATTTAAAAATGCCCCATTTCCCCTCCCCGTACCCCTTAAAATATGTTTTTTGGGGGGGAAAAAGGCGTAAAACCATAGTTCCTAAAGAAGCTATGGAAAAAACCCTAATTGCGGGGCAAATTTTCCCCCGCGTATTAAACCCCCTATTGGGGAAAATTTCGCCACAATTACCCCCGAAATAAACCCCCCTGAACATACCCTTGAAAACATAAAGAAGGCGGGGTTTGGGAAAACTAAAAGGGGCATTACTGCTCGGACAGGCAGACCCAGGGCCGGGACAAGGCATTTTGGTGCCCCTGGCAAGTACAGCCAAAAGCGCCCCCCACCCCGAGCTCCCAAAAAAAATGGCATCCCCCACACTAAAATTTCCCCTCCCCCTGCGCCGGGCCTGTCACCCAAATTTTTTGCAAAATTTTCCCCATAGCTCCTGGGCCATCTCCCCCAGCAGTTTCCCCGCACAATTTAAAGACCCCCGACCCAAATTTTGCTTTTTTAAAAACCACTCACCTCCTATGACAGTGAATACCCCTAAATAACATTCACCAAATAAACCACCGAACATGGACAAATTCCCGGGCGGAAAAGATTTTACTAAAACACCCTACAAAACCAAGACCCAAAAAAATATTCCTACCTAAGGATCAAAATAATCCTGCCAGAAACCCCGAACCCAACCAAAACCCCCCCCATAAGGGCATCGCTGTACAAAAGGCTTATTACATAAAATTACCGCCATACCGTGACCAATAGTGGTAAAACTAATTGTATTTAGCACTTCAGAAATAAAAAGTGATTTACACTGGGAGTTACATTTTTGTGACTCCCCCGAGACCCCTCTTTTCTGAAACACGTCATTCCCCTTTCCTTTTCTTTTCCCCCTTCACACCTTCATGCTGATTGCTCCCCCCCAAACTTGTTTCCCCCAATTTTGGGCCCAAAATCTTAAATCCTCAAAATTTCCGTAAACCCCCTTAATTATAGGTAAATAGGTTTCCCCGCAGTTAGGAAGGTTTTTTATAAAATTATTTTCCCCTCAGGGAGGTATATAGATATTGTCCCCCTTAGAGAGGTTAGGGGTTTAATATAAAGTATAAGGGGGACCCCGGCAGGTAAAAAAGGAATAAGGGGCCTCTCCCGGCAGGTATTAGATTTTAGGGGCCCCCTTTTCAGGCAGGTATTAGAATTGGGCACCAGGCAGGGGGCCCCTAAAAAGGGGAACCCCTCAGTTTTCCCGGCATATGGGGGGGCCTCAGGCAGGCCTTTTGGGGGGCTAAGGGCCCCGGCCAAAACGGGGGGCCCGGCAGGAAAAAGGGGAATAGGGGCCCGGGGTCGGCACATTGGGGGCACAAACAGGCATATTCGTGGGGGGCTCAGGCAGGTTTTAAAAGGGGGCACAAAAGGTTCGGAAAGGCCCTATTGGGGGGGCCTCCCGGCAGGAATATGGGGGCCTCAGGGAGGCTTTTTGGGGCTCACAAGGGATATGGGCACAAAAGGGAGCTATGGGGGGTTTAGGGCTTTTGGGCCCCTATAAGGGCTCAAAAGGGCCCCGGGATATGGGGCTTAGGCAAAGGGTTTTGGGGGACCACAAAGGGGGCATATTGGGGTCAAAAAAATAAGGGGGGCTTTTCTCAGGCACCCTATGGGGGTTTAGGACAGGCCCAAAAGGGGCCCCCCCAAAGGGAAAGGATATAGGGGCTCAGGAAAGGGTTTTAGGGGGAAACCCGGAGGCATTTTGGGGAAAAGGCAGCATTGGGGCCCCAGCAGGCCCTTTTGGGGCCCGGCAGGTAAGGCGCACAGGCAACCTATAGGGCTCAGGCCCCCATATAGGGGCTTAGGCAGGGGGTTTAAGGGCCACCCGGGTTTTAGGGGGAAAAGGGAAGTAAAAAAAATAAAAAATTAATACTTTACCCTTTCCCGCCTTCCCGGGGGCGCTCTCCTCTTTTTTTCTCTTTTGTACCACCCGCTCTCCTTTGGGAAACCCCCCGGGCGAAAAGCCTGTGATGCGCTGTGGCCCGGGAGAGGCAGCGTCGCGATGAAATAACTTATCGCAAAATGCCAGTGACGGGGGGGCTGCGGGGGTCCTCAAGCTTAGGACCGGAGCCCCGTTCCCCCCCCGGTGAGGGGGGCCCACCTGTCTGTGGAGCAGGGAGGTCGCCCCTTTTCTTCACAGAAGCCCTCAGTTGTATGTGCGTCGGCGACGGACTGGAGCGACGGCCTGGAGCCCGGGAGGTTCGGGGCCCCTGACTGCGCCCCTTAGGGACAAGCAGAGGTAGGCACCCTAGGCAATCCCCTACCTCTGCCTACCTGTTGTCCCCCCCGGGGCAGCCCTATTAAATGTGGTCTCCCTAATTTTTAGAAGTCGAAGTGGAGCTTTTAGGGCAAAGAATGTCCCTTATTTCTCAACTTCCACCAGTGCAATAATAAGTAATTTATGATAATTATCAAACTATATAAAATTTAATTATTTACATAAAAAAATAGCATATACAATTAATATAAAAATATATAATATCCCCAAAATATTAAAATATCTCCAAAAATGTTTTTAAAATGAATAAATCTAAAACAAATTTTTAAAATTTTACCTATATTTTTTTTAAATTTTATGAAAAAAAAATAAAATTTTCATATTTTTTTTTTTTTTTTTATTGATTCTTCTTTTATTTCCAGCCTGTCTATAGCCTTTATACATGTTTGGCACATTAGTAATGCTCCAAAGTTCCATAATGCGGCAAACACACAGGCAGGGGACAATGAACTTTTTCTAAGCAAGATTTGCATAAGACCCACAAAAAATGGGGAGGGTTGGCAAGTGCAATTATACCTCATCTCCTGGTGGAAAACCAGTGCTCTTTTGAACTCATCTTCTTTAAAGGGTTCTCCACTTTGAAAAATCGCTTTTTTCCATGTATTGTAGTGGTGGGGGGAGTAGGTTTTTACAGTGAACACATAAAATATAGGATCATGCACCCCCTAGTCATGGAGATAGCTGTATGGGTTCCCATAAGCACACACAGAGGAGGGGGAAATTTTTCCCCTATTTTATTGGAGCTAATGTATATGTCTCCCCTACACTGGAACCCAAAAGGGGAAAAACCTGCTCCCTTCTCTCTGTAGGGACTGCTGCTATTATTTCCCTACACTGCACACACAGTGGAGGAGATCCTGCCCCTTATATCTCTATAGGCGACCGTGCTTGATGCCCCCCATACACTACACACACAGAAGGGGATCCGTTTCATAGGAGACTAGCTGCTTGATATCCAAACTGCAACCCCCAAAAGGGGAGATCTGCCCCCATTCCCAAAAGGGGCTAGCGCTAAGATGTTCTCATCACTGCCAAAACAGAGGAGGGGTCCTGCTAAAATATCTTTTTTGGGGATAGCGCTATATGTCTCCCTACAAAGACACACAGAGGGGGAACCTGCCCCCTATATCTCTATAGGAGACTAGGGTTAAATTTTTCCCTACACTGTACACAAAGAAAGGGGGGAGATCCGCCCCCTTTTCTTTTTGGAAAGTAGTGCTATAAGGGTTTTCTTACCTGCTACACATGGATAAAGTGCCCCCTGCGCATGTTGATCACAAATTGCCCCCCACTGGCTTTCCCAGCAATCAGCCATGATTTCTAACATTTGATACTAAGTGTTTAAATTCCCTGCAGCGCCTCCACAGGGGAATTTAGACATTACACAGTGTCCATTAAAATAAATATCATGCATGACATGGCCTCCAAAAGTAGAGGGTTCTTGATAACTGTTCTCCACTCTGGACAATAGATGAGGGTCCTGAACAGAGAACCCCTTTGTATAAATTCATAGTTTTGTAATAGATTATATGAAAAAAGGTTTTCTGTAAACAAGAGAACCCCTTTAAGCAGGAAGTTCATGGACAAACATCAACCCTCACCCCCTGCTCCTTTTTGTTATATAGTCTACATAGAGCAGGTGTAGCTGAAAGAAGTAACAGGACATGCATCCAAGAAATTGGGGGGACCCCCCGTGCCCCCCTAACATAATTGAAACCGTGTTATAAAAGTAGTTGGGCCCCTTTTAAAAATTTTTTCATTGGGTTCCCAAAACTTTTGAGGGAAACCCCTTTTTAGATTGGAAAACCCCGGGCCGGGAGATGGGTAGGGCAAAGCTAAGGGGGGTGCCCAGGGGCCCCCTTTTATCTCAGGCAGGGAAAAAGGTTGGGGGCCCCAAGGGGGTATGGGGTGGGCTAAATTTACCATTTGGGGGGTGCTTTGTGCCTTATTTGCCTATTGCACCAGAATACCTTATCGGAGCCATGTAGCTGAAAGAAGTAATAGTACATGCAGGTCCTAGCACTTGAGGGGGGCCCCCAAATGCCCCCTTAACAAATTAATTAAGGATAACCCGTGTTTTCAAAATTAATAGGGGGGGGACCCTTTCGGGGTTTTGGGGGGGAAAGGGTTCCCCCTCTTTGGGAGGTTTTTTTTAGGGGAAAGGGCCCAAAGGGACGGGGTTTTTGGGGTAGGCCCGCTTAAGGGGGGGGGGCCCCCCGGCCCAGGGGGCCCCTTACTCGGCGAGAAAAAAGGTGGAGCGGGAAGGGGGGAGGGGGGTAAATTTTTTCCATTCCCTTTTGGGGGGGGGGTTTGTGGGTTTTTGGGGCCCATTTCCCCGGAAACCCATTGGGGGGGGCCATGAGCTAAAGGGGGTTATGACTCAGGTCTTAAGCTTGAGGGGCCCCCCGTGGCCCCTCCTAAAACCAAAATTAGAAAACCTTTTTTATTTTTAAATTTTAAGGGGGAAAAACCCCTTTTCAAAAGGGGATTTGGTTCCCCCCTCCCCTTTACGGGGAAACCTTCTTCAAGGGGAATTTGGAAAAAAGGGGGCCCCCGGGTAAAAAGGGGGCAAAGGGTAAAAAGGGGGTCCTTTGGGGGGCCCACTTAAATTGGCAGAAAGGGTGGGGGCCCCAAGGACGGGGGAAAGGAAAGGGGTTTGGGCTAAAAAAACCCCCTTTGGGGGGTGGTTTGGGGCCTTATTTGCCTTTTGGGAAACCCAGAAAAACCTTGCCCCACCCAAAGTTGGAACCCAACTCAAAAGTGAACTCAGACTATGATTGCTCCCATGGTTTCATCTCCAACCGAACCAACCTAAAATTCCGATCTTGAAGATTTACAGGCCTGTTGCTTCCATACACATCATGTTCAAGGTGAAAATGACTTCTGGGTCTTGCAAAAAAAAAAAAAAAGATTTCTAAGATAGAAGGCGAAGATCCTGCACTTTATTCGGAAAGTTTTCTCTCCTTCCTATTAACATATAAAAGTGTTTATAGATTAATTCAACCTGTTGACAGAATAGAAATTGCTTCCCTCTAAGAAGGATTTATGGATTTTATAAGCTAGTGCGCTCCGCTCTCCCTCCGCAGTTCACCTGCTCTTTGGCAGGGATAGGGCAGATATGGAAATGACTTTGATAATCTGACAGATAGAGCCGAAGCGCGTCATGACCTTTCTTAAAGGAAATGTCCTTTCATGCCCTGAAGATTTACTCAGCTCGCCCATAAATACTCAAGCAGATATGACTCTTAAGTCCTGGAGGAATAAACTACACTTTATCTTTGATTCTTATAGAGCAAAAAAAACCCGTTTTGTTGGGGAATCACTGGCTTTTGTGGAACAGGAATTTTTTTCCCCCAATGCCCCCCCTGGTTTAAAATTATGAAAATTTAAGTCCCCCCCCCCAAGTTTTGACATTTATTTTCCATATCAGCCTACACTTTAAAATCAGCGGCACTTCTCTAAACTTTTCATACTGACAAAATAAAATATAGGGCTGGGGCCTGTAAATATACACTCACTGGCCATTTTTTTAAAGGTACCCCCCAAAAATGCAGAAAGGGGGGTTGGGCCCCCCCCTTTTCCCTTTCCAAAACTGCCTCAATTCTTCGTGGCATAGTTTCCCAAGGTTTTTAAAACGATGTAATTGGTACCAAAGGGGCCCCAAAAAGGGGTGCCAAGAAAATTTTTCCCCCACACCAGGGACACCACCCCCAAACAGCCTGAACCGTTGATACAAGGCAGGTTTGGACCCATGTTTTCATGTTTTTTGGACCCCCAAAATTTCCCTGACCCACCACCCGAAGGGTCGCACCCAGAAATGGGAACTAAACAACCAGGAAAACTTTTTTTTCCCCGTTTTTCAAATTGTCCTTTTTTCGAGGAGTTTGGGGAAAATTTTGGGCCTCAGTTTCCTGTTTTTTTACTAAAAGGAGTGGCCCCCCCCCCCCCCGGGGGGGTTTTCTTCTGCGCTTAGCCCATTTTTCCCCCCAAAGTTCGCCGTATTTGTGCGTTCAAAAAAGGGGCCCTTCTGCCTACCTTGGTTGTAAGGGGTTGGCTATTTAGTCACTGTTGCCTTTCAAATCAGCTCAAAACCAGAAATCCCCAAATTTCCTTTGCCCTTTCTGGCATCAAAAGGAAATTTCCCGCCCCCCAGGACTCCCGGCTCAGGGAAATGTTTTTTTTTTTGGGGCCCCATTTCTGAAAAACCCTAAGAGGGTTTGTGGGTAAAAAATCCAGGGGATCACAGTTTCTAAATACCAGACCAGCCCTTCTGGGGACCAACAAACCATGCCACGTTCAAAGGCACTCAAATCACCTTTTCCCCCTTTCCCCTACTTGCTCGGGTTTGAACTGGCAGGAATTTCTTACCCCTGCTACATGCCTAAATGCCTGAGTTGCCGCCATGTTTATTGGCTGGTTAGAAATTAAGTGTTAACGAGGGAGTTGGAAAAAGGGGTTTTCCTAAAAAAGTGGCCCCGGGGAGTGTATAGTTACATAGTACGGTTAAAAAAAAACACGTGTCCCCCAAGTTTAACCCAAAGGGGGGTGAAAAGTGGGGTGAAGGGGGAAAGGGGGGACAAGGATTTTTAAAACGCCCCGCCCCCCCCTCTTTTTTTTGGGGAATTTCCCTGAAACCCCCCAAGGGAAAAACCAATCTGCTCCAGGGGAGACCCCATCTCTGACCCCAGAGCCTCCACCAGCCAGGATCCAGAATTTTACATGGTTATGTACGCATTAATATTCAGGTAGTTATCTAAGCCTTTCTTGAAACCCTCACCTGTTCCTGCTGTGACCAGCTCCTCAGGCGGCTATTCCACAGATTTACAGTTCTCACAGTGAAGAACGCTCTTCTCCTCTGGAGACTGAATCCCTTTTTTCTCTAGCTGAAGGGAACGTCCCCTTTTCTTTTGAGGGGTCTTTACATGAAATAATTTATAGGATTATGTGATAGAGGGAGAGAAGCTGAGCTCTGTGATATATAGGGTTATATGATAGAGGAGAGAAGCTGAGCTCTGTGATATATAGGGTTATATGATAGAGGAGAGAAGCTGAGCTCTGTGATATATAGGGTTATATGATAGAGTAGAGACGATGAGCTCTGTGATATATAGGGTTATATGATAGAGGAGAGAAGCTGAGCTCTGTGAGATATAGGGTTATATGATAGAGGAGAGAAGCTGAGCTCTGTGATATATAGGGTTATATGATAGAGGAGAGAAGCTGAGCTCTTTGATATATAGGGTTATATGATAGAGGAGAGGAGCTGAGCTCTGTGATATATAGGGTTATATGATAGAGGAGAGGAGCTGAGCTCTGTGATATATAGGGTTATATGAGAGGAGAGGAGCTGAGCTCTGTGATATATAGGGTTATATGATAGACGAGAGAGAGCTGAGCTCTGTGATATATAAGGTTATATGATAGAGAGAGAGCAGCTGTGCTCTGTGATATATAGGGTTATATGATAGAGGAGAGAAGCTGAGATTTGTGAAATATAGGGTTATGTGATAGAGGACAGAAGCTGAGCTCTGTGATATATAGGTTTGTATGACAAAGGAGAGAAGCTGAGCTCTGTGCTATATATGTTTATATGATAGAGGGAGAGAAGCTGAGCTCTGTGATATATAGGGTTATATGACACTAGAGAGAAGCTGAGCTCTGTAATAATAGGGTTATATGATAGAGGAAGAAGTGAGCTCTGTAATATATAGGGTTATATGATAGAGGAGAGGAGCTGAGCTCTGTGATATAAGGGTTATATGATAGAGGAAGAAGCTGAGCTCTGTGCTATATAGGGTTATATGATAGGGGAGGGGAGCTGAGCTCTGTGATATATAGGGTTATATGATAGAGGGAGAGCTGAGCTCTGTGAATATATAGGGTTATATGATAGAGAGAGAAGCTGAGCTCTGTTGATATATAGGGTTATATGACACAAGAGAGAAGCTGAGCTCTGTGATATGTAGGGTTATATGATAGAGGAGAGGAGCTGAGATCTGTAATATATAGGGTTATATGATAGAGGAGAGGAGAGGAGCTGAGCTCTGTGATGTATCAGGTTCATACACCTTCTATGCATGAGGGGGGTGGTTGCCCTAAACAACAATTGCTTGCACTGAAACATAATATATATTGCACCGTGCTGGCATTACCGCCTGTTGGTGACACCTTTTAATTCGATCTGATGGGCTGTGCAGCCGTCCCTCATGCTCAGCTCTAACGCTGACATCCCACATCCCCCATACTCCCAAATGCAAAGACATAAGTAGTAATTCCCAATCGGTTTGTGACCTGCTGAGAATCGCTAAGTAAGCCGCCATCCTTCCATGATTTCGATTTAATTTGTATTCCATTTTTTCAGGGAAGTGTTTTTTCTGCACCCGTCCAAAACTTTGGCACATCCCTATAGAGCGACGATATTACAAGTCTAAAAGCGCAACCCAAGTCGCAGACCATTGAGAAATTGTTCACGCCAGTCAGTTTGATCTGCAACCATCAAGTGCAACGTGCCCCTGTTGTGTAAGAGAAAATAAGTTCTTTATTCATCTATGTACAAAGACTTGTCCGTCATCCAGGAGGCGACCCCTCCCCCCCACACAAATTATACAGTTTACAAATAATGTATATGGGAGAAATGAAGCGTGAGGCTCAAGCACAGACGGGACTTTGTTAGGGATACGTCTCCTAATGCGCACAGACAAGAGTTGGTGCCCTCTGGAAGGGATTCTTGCTATATTTCTGCAAATAAATGTTAATGTCTAACAGATTATGGAAGGGAGAAGTGATGTGACATGGCCCTGGTGCTCCACTAAACTGTAAAGGGGCTCGGGATTTTATAGAAATAGATGAAAACAAGCTCCCGTGGTTTAGACATGCAGCAGCTTTTAGGCTCCAGTAAATACTAGACTCAGAGATATTTACTACAGCGACTAGAATAAGGTTTCATAGAAGCGGTCACTGGTTTAGATGTTCTTCAAAGAGAACTTACCCTGAGAAATAACATAAAAAACACCTATTTGTCAGTGAGAAGTCTTTCTGCACGGAAACCAGGGTCCACTCCTATTTAGTGCCCCCTGGTTTAATGGAAGCAAGCATTGCCTCCAACATTCGGAAATGGATAACATGAACATTGCCTTCTTCAGATGCCCCCATTGGTGCTGATCTCACTGCCTTTGCTGAGGCACCCATGTAATTGCCCAGGTGCCCCTATAGGAGCCTACTTGAAATGATGTATCTGGCTCTAATGCTCCAGTAAGTGCATATCTTAGATTCCTCCATAAGTGCCCACATTAAATGACATGATGAGTATTTACTTCTTATAAACCCATAAATGTATATTTCAGATGCCCCAATAAGTGTTTCCTTAACCCCTTAAGGACCCGGCGTTTTTTTTTGTTGGTGACATGTTCGTTTTTCCCTCCTCGCCTTCTGAAAGCCATAACTTTTTTATTTTTCCACCTACATAGACACATGAGGGCTTTTATTTTGCGGGACAAGATTTACTTTCTAATGGTGTCATTCACTATACTATAGAATATACTGGGAAACCGCAAAAAAATTCCAAGTGGGGCAAATTGTGAAAAAAAAATGTATTTTCGCCATGTTTGCGAGGGTTTTGCTTTTACGGCATTCAATCTTCGGTAAATATAATGTATTATCTGTATTCTATAGGTTGTTACGCATCCGGAAATACCAAACATGTAGGGTTTCCGTTATGTTTTGGTACCGTAAAAAAATTCCGAACTTTTTCTATTTTTAAAATTTGCGCCGCGGCACCATTTTGTGCGACAAATAACTCTTTTGTACTAACACCTACGGACGTCAGTGAGGGGGCATTGTTTGCGGGCTGAAGTGTACTTTTTATCGCTAGCAGTTTGGAAGGATGCGACTTTTTTGATCATTTTTATTTCATTTTTTCAGTGACGTAAAATGACCAAAAAACGCAATTTTGGCGTTTGGAATTTTTTTTCTTCTACGGTGTTCAGTGTACGGGATAAATGATGTTATATTTTTATAGATTGGAATTTTTCGGACGCGGCGATACCAAATATGTGTAACTTTTTTATTATTTTAATGATTTTATTTTGTAAAATGGGGAAAGTGGGGGGTGATTTGAACTTTTAATACTTTTTTTGTACTTTAAAACTTTATTTTTTTATTTTTTTTTACTGTAACATTGAGGCCACCTATGGTACTTGACCACTAGGTGGCGCGATTGTTAATACAACCTAATGCATTGCATAGGCAATGCATTAGGGTGTACAAAGATGGCGGTTTCCCCACTTCCTGTCTGCGGAGGAAAGTGGGGCAAACCGGCCAGGGTAAGTGACGGGAGCCTTCACAAGGTTCCCCACCACCATGCCCGGTCGTCGGATTGGCGCAGCATAGCTGCGCTTATGCCGATGATCGTACTGATCGGTGCGCGGCACCGATCGGCGTTAATTCAGACGGAGCCACCCGCCGGCGCTGTTACTGCCGGGTGTTAGCGGCGATTTGCTGCTAACACCTGACGGCTGTGCGGGGGGGTCGCGGCGCGATCCCTCTGCAAAGCCCCTTAGCGGCCCTGGGACGTACTCATACGCCCAAGGTCGTTAAGGGGTTAAAGGGGTTTTGCTCAAACTACAAAGAACTACCAATACCTTCAGGCAAAAATACATTAACTGTACGATAAAATATAACTTTTAATATATAGCAGACTAAAAAGTGTACAAGGATAATACACCCTAAAAAACCCTATTAATTCCTACCTCCTCATACTGAGAGGAAAAAACAGAGCAACCGCCCTGAAAAAGGGCGACCCCGCAACCCTAACTAACTAAACCCTATGCGTCCCTAACATGGCAGACCCTATGCAAATACAGATGTCAATAGGTCATAAACTGCTATGAAAATAACGAGTGCTAATACAAGACAAATATACAGCACAGAAATACCCAACTCACCAAATACTACATATAGACAAACAATATCCCCTTATATCAAAAAATCCCAACGCGTTTCCCCCACTGATGGTGTAGGTTCATCAGGTTCATCTAGGCACAAAGGGTGCCTAGAGCTTGATATCCAAACCACAATTCATTGATAAAGAAAGAGGCAATGCTCACGTCCCATTAGGTATATTATGATGGAGGGTGGTTCCTGATGTACGCCATGGATCCCACTAAGACACTCATGTGCCAACCACGGGACCGGATTCAAGGGGTTTTGCCACAATCTCATTTCATACCTCCTGCTTCCAGCTCTTCAGCTCTGTGTGCTCAGAAGGGTGTGTTTGTGATTTGTTTGAATTGCATATCATGTGACCCAGCAGGATGACATCACCAGGCCTATCCTCTCTCTAGTCAAAGAAAGGTCTGTTTATGTAAAGAGCTGTGAGTAGTTACAATGTAGCTCAGAGGTAAAACTTTTGCCTCCAGGCACAAGGGTCCTAGGTTCAAATCCCTGCAGGAACCAAACCTGTGGATTTTATTTCTCTTTATCAATGCACAAACCTGATTGAGGTTTCTTTTTTTAATTTATTTGCACTGTTTGACTAATTACTAAGGAGCACAGAGGACGGGAGTAGAATGACAGCACCTGGGGTTTGAACACTCAGTAGCTGCCTGAGAGGAGAGGTGATGTCTGAGCACGTGCGACCAGGACTGAGGAGCTCTCCGCCCGGGTCGGATCCCCCGAAGCTGGCTGTAAACAATGGATCAGTAAAGCAGCAGCTAAAACAAAAACGGAGCAGAATGTTTAATAATGATGAATGGTGAAAATGTTTGTTATTTAATTTTCAAACTTCGGACGTCAATTTTACTTTGTGGCAAAACCCCTTTAAAATGACTCCAAGAGTGTCTGCCACGTTTACCCCCATAAGTGCTTCTCTTATGTACCCCTGCAAGTGCCTACTGTAAGTAACTCCATGAGTGTCTACCTCATATAATCCCATAATCAGTTCCCTTATAAGTATGGCAAATCCAGGCACATTACTGCTGGAACAGGTAGAGCACTTTAAAAGTGGTTTACCTGAGCCAGAAGTGTCATTTCTGCGCTAGAATGCGCCTGATTTATGACCAGCAGTAGAACAGGTTCATAGATTCAGGCGCATTCTACTCTATTATAATGCGCATACAAATTGGCGTCTAAGCGCCAAAAATCATATATGTTGCCCCAAGTGTTAAAAAAAAAAAATGAAATAACTTACTTACATTTCTCCATGCTCCCACGATGTGACCGGCCAACCTCTGAGCCCGGTGTGGGCAGCGCGTTGATGTGACATCATCGCACCACCCAACGTCAGCACTGAGGGCCGGCGCCTGGTAAGCTTAAAGGGGTTGTCTCACTACATTGATTCATCTTACCTCAGTCCTGTTTTCTTGATTTCACTTTGAATTCAAGGGCGTGTTTACTGGCTTCCACTAGGCTGCAGTAGAACCAGGTCTGTAGCTATAGCAACCAGTGCTGGCAGCCTATCAGGAGAGATCAAACAGGTCTGTAGCTATAGCAACCAGCGCTGGCAGCCTACAGGAGATCAACAGTCTGAGCAAGAACCTCGCACAGAGAGTGACTGTAGCTATAGCGACCTGAGAAGCTGATACAGCCCATACAAGAGGGGCTATCTAGGAATAGGTAGGACACTGGTAATGGACACATATTGCAAAGTGACTTGTTTTTGAAAGATCTTTAACATAAAAAACAATCCTCGTACTGAGACAACCCCTTTAAATTACTTCTTTAAATGACTCCATGAGTGTCTGTTTTATTTACACTCATAGGTGTATGTCTCATATGCCGCATTAAGTGCCTAATTCAAGAACTCCATGAGTGTCTATCTCATTTACCCACATACTTCAGATGCCCCCATAACTATTTCCTTAAAATGAGTCTATGAGTGTCTTCCTCATATACCCTATAAGACAATTGGGAGGTGGAAGGGGACGCCCCCTCCTGCATAACTGCCTAGATGCCGTGATTGCATTGACCACGGCATCTAAGTAGTTAAACAGCCAGGATTGGGGTTCTCTCTGGTCCTGACCACTGAAGGCTATGCATGAAGTGGAATCCATAAATCCTTGAACCCCTTTCTTGATAGGCATGAGCTGGTGCCCTAGACAGTGACTTACCTCTGCCTACCTGTCATCTCAGCCTTGATAGAAGGCACTCATCTGCTTCGCCTACCAGACCACTGTATTTTTAGCTACCACTCAGGCAACTGGAAAACCTTTGTGTAATGGCTTTGGTACTGCAGGAAACAGCATTGCTTCATGGAGTGCCATGACCCCTTCCTTCTAGTAGTCGGTGGAGGACAGAGGAACTCAGGAAGTGGATCCTCAGGGTCACTGCAATAGATGACTTGTCACTTCACCAGGGAGTGGAGTCTAAGGAGCCCACTGGGCTCTACCAGAGCCCAACGGAAGGCAATGGATTTAGCTGCGGGACACTCCTAGGTTGCTACCCAAGACGTGGCTGCTCACAGTGACAGCTGAGGTGCTGCACCATACATAAGTAACAAAGGGAGGCATAGTCAGGTCACTGGTGGGTAGGTCAGGGCAGGCAGCAGGTAGGATTAGCAGGCATGTGGTAGGTCAGGGCATGCAGAGGTAGGACTAGTCAGGGCAACGCAGAAGGACAGGGCAGGATAGGAACTTAGTCAGGGCACATGCAGAAAGGAAGGCAGGGCAGTAGGACTTAGGGCACACGAAAGGTCGGCGCGCAGTAGGCTTGGGCACACGCGAAAGTCAGGGCAGGCGGCAGGTAGGACTTAGTCAGGGCACAATCAGAAAGGTCAGGGCAGGCGGCAGATAGGACTTAGTCAGGGCACATGCAGAAAGGTCAGGGCAGGCGGCAGGTAGGACTTAGGCACGCGAAAGGTCAGGGCAGTGCGTAGGCTGTCAGGGCAGCAGAAAGGTCAGGGAAGGCTGCAGGTAGGAAGTAGTCAGGTCTCACGCAGAAAGGTCAGGGCAGGCGGCAGGTAGGACTTAGTCAGGGCACATGCAGAAAGGTCAGGGCAGGCGGCAGGTAGGACTTAGTCAGGGCACACGCAGAAAGGTCAGGGCAGGCGGCAGGTAGGACTTAGTCAGGGCACACGCAGAAAGGTCAGGGCAGGCGGCAGATAGGACTTGAGGGCAATGCAAAAGTCAGGCAGCGGCAGGTAGGACTTAGTGAGGGCACATTCAGAAAGGTCAGGGCAGGCGGCAGATAGGACTTAGTGAGGGCACATGCAGAAAGGTCAGGAAAGGCGGCAGATAGGACTTAGTCAGGGCACATGCAGAAAGGTCAGGGCAGGCGGCAGGTAGGACTTAGTCAGGGCACATGCAGAAAGGTCAGGGCAGGCGGCAGGTAGGACTTAGGGCACACGCAGAAAGGTCAGGGCAGGCGGCAGGTAGGACTTAGTCAGGGCACATGCAGAAAGGTCAGGAAAGGCGGCAGGCAAGAATAGTCAAAATCCTAAGCAAGAGGTCAGAATCCAGGAATAGCAACTAAAGAACAAGAAAACAACAAGGAAAGTCCCACCAACACAGTGGTAGGGAGCGCAGGAGGAAGAGATCTAATAAAAGGTCCAGTGGCCGGTGATTGGTAATCAGTGCGCTGGCCCACTAAATTACAGAGAGCTAGCACGTGTGTATACTAAGGGATGGGTACGCACGCGATGGCCAGACACAGAGCAGGAGAGCAGAGCAGGAGCGGGGATAGGTGAGTACTGGCCGATCTAGGGAACGCCGACACAAGCGTGTCCGCAGTACAAAGCGGGGCACATCATGATAAGAGGTCACAGAATTTGGACCCCTATGACAGCTAGAGATGACTTATCTAGCAATAAACTTCTTAGTGATGTCTTTGCAAGAAGTAGTAGGGATCGAATACTTACGCAAGCAACATTTTTGGGTTTTGAACGGCTAAATAATGGACCGTATGTACTTTTTAGTATACCGGCATATAGTAAAAATATCATCTAAAGCGATCTGTGTATGTCTTATTATTGTTCCAGGCCAATCAGGTGACTTAAAGGGGTTAAATACTCTTGCAATGTACTGTAAACACTGAATGTGCATGAATGGGTTTTTCTTCGGGTTTTTTTTTTTTTTACCGGGAATTGTTCGAGAACGGCTCTTGCTGGGGACATGTTGGAGGAAAGCGGTGGATTGATTGTGTTTTGCTATGAAACAAACCACAGTAATTTTACCATAAACAATGAGACATGATCTCGCTGCTTGAAAGGAATAAATCATTTTTTTTCTAATTAAACATTGGCTGACCAGAGATGAATTGTCGATGTCCATTATGTGCAATGTGAAAATGCTGCAAATATTATTCATCATCCTCTTGGTTAACTTGAATATAATGGCAGCTTATTAACAGGCAAGCCCCAGAAATCGAGGCATATGTATACCGTGTCTCAAAAAAGTAAGTACACCCCTCACATTTCTGTAAATATTGTTTTCTATCTTTTAATTTGAAAAAATATTGAAGATCTGACACTTTGATACAATGTAAATTAGTCAGTGTACGCTTGTATCACAGGGGAAATTTGGTGCCCTCAAAATAACTCAACACAGACATCAATGTCTAAACCACTGGCAACGAAAGTGAGTACACCCCTAAGTG
This sequence comes from Phyllomedusa bahiana, assembly GCA_025379985.1. Classification (NCBI taxonomy): domain Eukaryota; kingdom Metazoa; phylum Chordata; class Amphibia; order Anura; family Hylidae; genus Phyllomedusa; species Phyllomedusa bahiana. The sequence goes on from JAODAL010036056.1 coordinate 20,660, forward strand.
ACAACAAAAGTGAGTACACCCCTAAGTGACAACAAAAGTGAGTAAACCCCTGAGTGACAACAAAAGTGAGTACACTGCTGTGACAACAAAAGTGAGTACACCCCTAAGTGTCAACAAAAGTGAGTGTACCACTAAGTGACAACAAAAGTGAGTACACCCTAAGTGACAACAAAAGTGAGTAAACCCCTGAGTGACAACAAAAGTGAGTGTACCACTAAGTGACAACAAAAGTGAGTGTACCACTAAGTGACAACAAAAGTGAGTACACCCCTAAGTGACAACAAAAGTGAGTAAACCCCTGAGTGACAACAAAAGTGAGTGTACCACTAAGTGACAACAAAAGTGAGTACACCCCTAAGTGAAAATGGACAAATTGTGCCCAATTTGCCATTTACCCTCCACAGTGTCATGTTACACTGTGGACACAAGGTTGTATAATAGACTGGCTCTTCTTTAGCACAGCTAGAGTGCGTGGGCAGGACTGTCATAGCTCTGCCACCACCTGTAAGTAGCTGAAATGATGCTCAATAGAGCTCCAAATCCAAGCACCACCTCTGTAAAGTACTGGCTGTGTTCACCGTGGAAAGTGGAGAGTTGGTTCTTCTGTGTCCAGAACTGTGTCCATCCCTACTCTCTGTGTCTAAGCCACATAAAATGAGGTGGAGGGCCCTGATCGGCCCTTAGGCCTTAAATGTGTCACGTGTTCTTTATGACATTGGTATCCAATCTGAGATTCTCTACCTAACACCCTCCATTGGTCTGTCATAGATCACACAGACATTGCATCTTCCCAGTCATTCAATCCCCGAGGCGTGGGTTATCTGAGCTGCTCTGTGACTTAAATGATTGTCCACAATGCAATATCTGTGTGTCAGAGCCAAGTTAAAGGGGTTTTATCGTTTCAGCATTTGGCAGCCGTTTATACTGGTTGCTAAGCAGAGCTTATGAAATGGAGGGGCGTGTTTCTCCTCCCAGCAGGGAGTATCTTCTCTCTACATTTCTCTATGTCTACATTTCTCGCTCTCTCTACATACTTTGTAACTAGAATGGGCATTTGAAATTCAGGACTCTGACCTCTACAGATCTGCAGAACAAAACTATACACCTTATCTGTTTGTGTTTACATGGGACTGCACAAGATCTCTCTCTCTGCTGCAGGACCACTGATTGCTGTCAGTGAACGAACGCAGCAAACCCCACACCAAAACCCACTGCTTTCCTGTCAGTAAAAAGAATGCAGTAAACCCCCGGGACCACACCCCGTCGACTGCCCTTTCTTTTCAATTTAAACGAAAGCAGCAAAAACCCCCCACCACAAAAGTTTTCTGCTTGCTGTCAGTGGGCCGATCCCCGAAACCCTTGCACCGCACACGCAACTGCCCTTTCTGTCATGAACGAACGGGCAACCCCCCACCCCAAACACCTCGAAATGCTTGCTGTCCCGTGAAAAGAAAGCCCCGCAAACCCCACCACACAACAATCGACTGCTTTTCTGCATTTAAGAAAAGCACAAACCCTGCCCCCCAAAACACCTCGACTGCTTGCTGTCAGTGAACAAACGCGGCAACCCCGCACCACACACCTCGACTGCTTGCTTTTCCCGGAAACGAACGCAGCAAACCCGCACCACCAACCCGACTGCTTTCGTCAAATGGGAAAAAAGCGCGGCAAAACCCCGCACCATACACCTCGACAAACTTGCTGTCAGGGGGGAAAAAAACGCGGCAACCCCGCACCAAAACACCTCGACTCTTGCTGGGAAATGAACAAACGCGGGGAACCCCCGCACCATTTAAAAAAAATGACTGCTTGCGTCGGAACGAAAGCCCGGGAACCCCGCACCACACCCCATCGACTGCTTTCTTCAGTGGAATCATCGCAAACAAAACCCCAAAACCCCATCGACGCCTTTTTGTCAAGTGAAACCAACGCGGCAAAAACCCCACCACACACCTCACTTTCTTTCTTTCCCCGGAATAAAGGCAAACCAAAACAAACCCCCCAACCACACAAACCCCGGGGCGCTTGCTGGGCAGGTAAACGAAAGCGGCCCAAACCCCGGGACCCTTTAAAACCTCGACTGCTTGCTGTCAGTGAACGAACTCGCAAAACCCACACCACAAAACCTCGATGCCCTTTCTGTCAGTGAAAAGAACGAAAAAAACCCCCGGGGCCACACACCCACTGCTTTCAGTCAGTGAAAAAGAACGCGGCAACCCCCCCCACCATACACCTCGACTGCTTGCTGTCAGGAACAAACCGGGAACCCCGCCACCATACAAACCCGACTGCTTGCTTTTCAGTGAACAAAACCCGGCAACCCCCCCAACCCCCCAAAACCCCCGACCTTTCTTCTGGGGGGGGGGGGGAAAAACGCGGCAAACCCCCGCACCATACACCTCGGGCGCTTTTCGTCGTGAACGAAAGCGGCAACCCCCCCACCAAAACACATCGACGCTTTTCTGCCCGTGAAGAACGCACAAAACCCCCCACACATCACGCTTGCTGTCATTTAACGAACCGGCAAAACCCCCAACCCCACAAAAACCTCGACTGCTTGCTGTCAATTTAAAGAAAAAGCAGCAAACCCCGCACCCCACAACACCCCCGAAATTTCTTTTCTGGCAGTGAAAAAAACGCGGCAACCCCGCACCAAAACCCCCTCCCAAAATGCTTGCTGTCCCTAAAAGAACCGGCAAACCCCCACCACACACCTCACGCTTGCTGTCATGAACAACGAAAACAAAAACCCCCACCACAAAAACATCGACGCTTGCTGTCAGTGACTGAACCAGTAACCCCGGGACCACACACCTCAAAAGGGTTTGGGCAGGTGAACGAATGCAGCAAACCCCCCCACCACAAAAAAATCCAAATATTGCCTGTCAGTGAACAACCGAAACCCCCCCCACCGCAAACTTTGACTGCTTTCTGGGGCAGTGACTTAACTTTAGTAACCCCCACCCCACACATTTGACTGCTTGCTGCAGTTTTAACAAACCCGGGAGAAAACTCTCTATTTTCCCTTCCCCCTCCCCTCCCTCCTTTCCCCCTTTTACACTTTGTACCCGCGCACGCCCCGGGGGGGGACGCAAGGGGGGGGCCCTACCGCGGTTTTCCCAATAAAAAACCAGGGGCAGAACCCTCCCCTTTTGCACACAAATTCCCCTTCCCTTCCCTCCCATACACAGCCCTCCCCCTTTCTAAATCCTTCTGACGCGCCCTTTCCCCCCCGGAATTTCCACCGAGGGCCCCAATTTGACCGGGGGCGTAACCCCCAAACCCCCGCTCCTCTCACTTCCAAAAAAATTAAACATAAAAAAAGGCCAAATTTTCTTAAACCATATAGCACTTTGCCCTTATGGGAACCAAGGGCCCACAAGCTTTTTTCCCCACCTGTTGAACTAGATCTTTTGAAATTGGGAAAAAACCCCCTTTTTAAAAAAAACAAAGGGGAAAACCAAAGGGGAAACCCCGGCAGCCAAAAAAGGGGGGGTAAAAAAAACTGCTTTTATGAGCCCCCCATTCCCTGTTTTGTGGGGGGTTTTTGGTTGGCAGGGAGCCCTCAAAAGGGGAATTTTTGCCAAGACAAACCCACGGGGCTGTTTCGGAAGACGGGGACCATGGTTTTTAAAACCTAAACCCCGAAATTCCCTTAAAAAGGTTTTTACATATTTTGGGGGGGGGGGAAATTTTTTTGGGTTTTTTGTTTTTGGGGGGGTTTTTTTCTCCCCTTCGGGAAAAAGGGGGGGTTGGGGGGGCCAAGGGGAAATTCCCAAAAAAGTTAAAAGGGTTTCCCACTATAGAAGTTGAAGGCCCCATCAAGGGATAGGCCATCAAATTTGATAGGTGCAGGTCCCCCCCTCTGGGACGCACACCCATCTCCCGGGGAAAGGACCCCCTTTAAAAAAGGGGTGCCCCAAATGAAGTTCCATTTTCGCTTGGGCATGACCTTCCCTTTTGGGTTCCCATGGCCGTTCTAAAGCAAAACCCCCAAATACAGGTTTTCTTTTCCCCTTTTTTGGGAACCCCCATAGGGAAAAAAAAAGTGAAAACCCTACAGCGCTCCCCTTAAACCGGGGAAAATCCCAAAAAAAGAATGGAAACAAAAGTGCCCCTTGTATCGGGGGGGGGGGGGGGGGGGGGGGGGGGGAATTTTCCCCTTAAACAGAATGGAAAAACAATTTTTCCATTGTACTTGCCCAAGGGAACCCAAAAATTGGAAAAACACAGTGGGTCCCTGTTTCTGGGGAAATTTCCCTTTTAAAACAAATGGAGAACACAGCACTCCCCCCGTACTGGAACTCCCACCCGAACAAAAATGGGGAACAAAAATTTCCCCCCCTGTACTTTTGGGAAAATTCCCCCTATAACGGGAAAAGGGGAAGGGAAAACCGGGGGGGGGGGGGCGGGTCCCCTTTACTTTGGGAAAAATGCCATAGAACAAATGGGGAACACCCCTTTGAAAAAGAATGGGGAACACAGGGGCTCCCCCGTAAAAGGGGAAAATCCCCCTAGAACAGAAAGAGAACACAGCGCCCCCGTACGGAAACTCTCTGAACAAATGGAGAACACAGCGCTCCCCTGTACTGAAACCCCCATAAAACAAAGGGAAAACACACCAGAGTTTTTTATTTTTTTTATTCTATAAATTATGTCCTATAAGTAAAAAAAAGACATTTTTACACTACTTTTTTTTTGCTGATTTTTTCATTAAGTGCGCTATATATAAACCCATTATAGGGAAACCCAGCCCCTTAAAGAGGTTCAACCACATTAATTAACCATGTAGGCAAAGGTGAATAAAGGCAATTGCCCAATAAATTTCTGCTGTGATTTTGCTTTGTTTCAGAGTTTACAGGTTTGCCTGTTTACAAATGATTTCCGAGTTCACAACCACCTCTCTGTGCTCTAGCAGCCCTTGCTGGGCTGTTGACATCACTTCCTCGGGTTCTTATCACAAAACAATTCTCTTTTTTTTCTCTAGTTTTTTTCCCCTGCTCTCAAAACCCTTCCAAAACCCAAATTTCCCCTAAGTCTCACTAAGCATACAAGCTAAAAATGCCATCACGCTGAGAATCCCCACAGCCTGCCCCAAAAGGGGGGAGCCTCAAGCGGCTGTGAAAGGGGCTCTGTTAAACAGCATAGTGAGAATATCCCTTTTTAGTCACTACAGAACTGACTGGTTCGAAGACCCCACCCTTTCCTGCATTCACCCAGTCCCGGCGATCACGTGAATGCCCAGGATAGGAGCAGGAAGCCTGAAGGTTTCCTGCTGATCTGAATATACAGCCATTATTGAGGAGCATCAGGAAGGCAGGGACAGTAGTCAACCATCCCTGCCTTCTCACTGGAGAGCCAGGTTGCCACTGGCAGTTGCCTAATCAGCATGCAGCTGGGAACTTGTCATGGGCATACTAGAACATCTGTGCAGTTGTATGCGACCATTCTGATGTTTATAGTCATAGGTGGTTGGCTAGTCGTTAAACAATTCTAACTTTTAACTTAGGGTTAGGGTTCCGATGAATTTTCTGTCTATTTTTGCCATATATCGATAAGCTACAAAAAAATTCCCTTTAAATCACAAAAATCGAAAAATCTGGGGAAAATCTTAACCCCCTTCCCGATTTTTTTTCCCCCTAAAAAAGGTCCATAGGCCAAGGGGATCCTTTGGGAAGAAAAAAAAAACTACAACCCTCAAAAAATCGGGGGAAAGGGGAACCCCCCCAAGTATAGTTACCCGGGATTAACCCATAAACATTAAACAACTACCAACCATAACAATCCCCAAAGGGGTATTTTAAAAATATAACTTTTAAAAATTAATTTAAAAGGAGTTGTCTCCCCACGGGGTTTTAAAGAATGCTAAAGAAATTCCTTCATTTTCCGGGTTCGACTAATTTGCATAAACTCCGGCTTGTACAGCAAAAGCTCCATCTTTCAGATGCTAATTAGATTAGATTACTTCTCAACAACGGGGAAGGATTTCTTATTTATCCCAAAACAAAACCCAATTACAGACTTTTTACTTAGAAAACAAGCTTTTTACTGGGGGAGACAGGACACGGACTGACACGCTGACCTGTGTGATACCCTCTCTGTTACTCATTGAACAAACGGGCCCGGGGATTTTTTACAGTCTGTTACTGAGGGAACTGAAATAGCCAGGGAGGAATAAATTCACTTTTATCTCTTTGGGGAAAAAGGGGAAAAATGAAAATATTGGAAAAAATGTCTTTATTTTGGTTCCCAAACAATTTGAAACTATTCTTTGTAGGGGAAAACCCCCTTTTAAGAACACACCAAACAATAAAAATTTTCAAAAAGATACAAAAAATACTACAAAACAGGGAGCACCCCCCCCAAAAAGGGCGACCCCGCGCTGGAACCCTCCACAACGACAACAAACCAAAAACAAACAGTACCAAAAAAATATACAAACAATTATAACTACAAAACAAACACGGTCCACTCCACTCTTGTTTGACGGGACAACCAAATTTACAGACTAAAAAAATCCACAATACAACATAAAACCAATATCCAACGCGTTTCCCCCCACCAGATATTGTGGGTTTCATCGGAAAAAAAGAAAATATATTCTCTGAAGTAGAAAAAATAAATTTTAGCTTTTGTCCCTTTAAAAGTCAGATAGAAAAAACGGGTCCCGGGATCCGGGTGGTAAGTTCCAAAAATGTATGCCAACGGGGATGAGTCCGCAAAAATAGATACAGAGCCAAACCTCCAAACCTTTAAGGGCTAAATATATATATGTTATTAAAGTCCGGGGACTTACCCGTAATCCCGAAGGCAACGGCGCGGCGCCCCACGTAAACGCGCTTTTTCCCCGAAAAAAATCCGCAAAATCCCCGCCGCGGACATCTCGCGAGAGCGCCGCGCAGTCGCGCAAGCCTTTTTGCACCGGCCAGGAGAAGGTTTGCCATACAACACACAACAACAAAATATAATGCGCGCGGGAAGGGTTCGCCAAACTTATTCCGACGTATATAAACATAAATGCTGCAATATAATAATGATAATAATTGTCGTAGCCTGCTCAAAAATTGTACAGAAAAAAGCAAATACCTAAATAATATGTACATAAAAAAATGACCTAACCACCAATTAAAAAAAAAACCTAAAGGGTAACCACTTTAGCCCAAATCGGGGGTTTTTCAAAAAATTATGTTTATTAATAACAAAAAAGGAAGGAAGAAAAGCAATAGCTATACATATAAAAAATGATTACGTTTAAAAGATAACTATATCTCACTAACCAAATGTGAATAAAAAAATAAAAATAAAAATAATAAATAAATAAAAAACAGGGGGTTATTTAAATGAAAGTGTAAAAAGAACGAAACGTTTAATCCATTTGGGGGGAAATTTTTTAAAAAAAAAAACCAAAGGGGCCCCTTTTTGGGGTATCTTTCCCACAAAATCCCCCTTTCTAGGGAGGGGGGACCACCTCAACACAAAAATAACGACAAAATGATGGGGTATGATATTCATGGCTACCCGGGGTTTTGAATCTCCCCGGCTCCAGACTCTGTCCAACTCCCTAACTTCTTTGGGCCCAAAAACACATGGGCAACCACATGAGCCCGATAATAACACCCCTCGTTTTACAATTGGCATAGTTTTTTTATATGGAAAACTCTCCCTGAAACAAGTTGGTCACGTTTAAAATACATGATAACTTTCAACCTTTTCAATACCACTTTGTATTAACCCCGAATTCTATTGTTCAAAACCATGTCCTGAACCAGTGGGGGGAGGGGGCCGCCATCAAAATTTTGGGGCCCAAAAGCTGATCTTTGACCCCCCCTCCACTCGTCCCTGGCTCCCCCCCCCGGCCACCCAACCCCCCGCTAATCAAACCCCCCATCCCTGGGCCTCCCCCAAGAGCCCCACCCACTCCCGGGCCCCCAACCCTCACCACCCGGGAAAAAGAAAAAATTAGTTCTTGGGTCACAAGAAAAAAAAATGCAATTTCAACCCCTTGTTTTTGGATTTTGTTCTTGCTGGATTTTACAAGGGACAGTTTATCTATATTTTTGTAGGCAGTTCAATACGGTCCGCAAAAAAACCGCCACAAGTCACCACTAAAATTTACGACCAACCAGTAAACCCCAACCAATATTTGCCAAGCAAAATATACAAATACTAAATAAAACCCCCTATTACACTACCATATGCCACTGACCACCCAATGTTACACCAAAACAGCATACCAAACCATATCACAAAACAACAATATACAAACCTAATAATACCGCAACTCATTACCACAAAACTCCAACATAACAATACTGAATAATACCGCCCTAAAATTTTACTAATAAAACCATTACATCAAGACCAACTTCCTCCATACAGTGACCCATGGGTAATAGTTCAAAAACTTACATTTGGGCCTCATAAATAACGTCTTTTCTGATGTCTTCACTTCTCTTTTTTTTCCTATTTTTGGGCCAACCTCCATGATGATCTCCATCCACCACCCCGTCCCTGTAGAATTTTATAACACAAGCACCTGAACCCTTTTTTTTTTCATCATTTTTCCCCAAATGAGTGCCCCCTCCCCCCCTGTACAAACTCCCCATCATAATGGCCAAATGGGAGAATTACCCCCCGTAATTATACCCCCCCCACGTATATGGTAAAAAGGGGGCCCCCGGGGGGTAGCTAAGTAGCTTAGGGAACATACCTTAGGGGCCCGGTGTAGGCAGCTTTGAACCCGGGTAGGGAGCTTTGGGCCCCCCTGTATTTTTTTTATCCCTCCTTTATTCTAGAGCTCCCTCCTTTTGTGTAGGGGGCCCACCTTTTGTTGAGGCCCATCCTTTTATTGTAGGGGCCCCCCCTTTATGAAGGGGCCCCTCCTTTAGTTATAGGACATTCTTTAGTTGTAGGGCCCTCTCCTTTATTAGGGGGCCCCTCCTTTAGTTGTAAGCCCCCTTCTTTTAAACAGGGGCCCCTTCTTTAGTTTAGGGCCCCCCCCTTTAGTGCGGGCCCCCCCCCTTTATTTCTAGGGCCCCCCCACCTTTTTGCAGAGCCCCCCATTTAGTGCAGGGCCCCATCCTTTTGTTTTTAAGCCCCCCCCCTTTAGTGCAGGGCCCCCTCCTTTACGAGGGGCCCCATCCTTTAGTACGGGCCCCCCTCCTTTTGTTTAAAGGGCCCCCCCTTTAGGTTTGAGGGGCCCCTCCTTTATTGTAGGGGCCCCCCCTTTAGTGCAGGGCCCCCCCTTTTTTTTGAGGGGGGCCCCTCCTTTGTTGTAGGCCCCCCTTTAGTTGCAAGGGGGCCCCCCCAATAGTGCAGGGGCCCCTCCTTTAGTGTAGGGGGCCCCCTTCCAAAGTGCAACCCTCCAATAGTGAGGGCCCCCCTTAGTTTGTAGGGCTCCTTTAAAAGGCAGGACCCTCCAAAAGTGCAGGCCCCTCCTTTAGTTTAGGGCCCCCTCCAAAGTGCAGGGCCCCCCTAAGTGCAGGGGGCCCCCCCAGTATGCAGGGGCCCCCCCTTTAGTTGTAGGGCCCCATCAAAGGGAGGGCCCCTTTTTTTAGGAGGCCCCCCCCAATATGCAGGGCCCCCCCTTTTAAATTGAAAGGGCCCCTCTTTAGTTTCGGGGCCCCCTGTAGCTAATTACTTACCGGGCCGCGCTCCCCCCGGGGGTCTCTGTCCCCTCCCGGAAACAGGAAGCCGCAGGGGGGCGCGATGAAAACCTTCCCCCGCGCCGTCTCAGAGCGATGACGGCGGGGGCAGGAGCGCCCAGCTCTCCTGCCCCCCGTTCATCTTTTAATTTTAACGCTCGAAAAAGGGGCTGTATACAATTTAAAGAGGGGCCCCTGTGAAGCCAAAGGGGCGAGCCTGCCGGCGGCAGCGGGGCCCCCCTGGCCTCTCAGACCGCCCGGGCCCGGTACAGCAGTACCGGTTGTACTGCCCTATCGGCGGCCCTTAGTGGGGGTGTATAATGACTGCGAACCACAGTGTCCCTAATATTCTTCCCTCGTCTCAATGTAATACGGGAAGAGGAATCAATAAACTCAGATATATCGGGACCTTGTAGTAATAACGGCCAAAAATTATCAATGATCCCTTTGACTTGCTGAAATGCGTTATCATATGTGCCAATCACCCTGATTCTCCCGTCAGATCTATCCTCCTTAGATTTCTGTGGATGTAATAGAGGAATTCGATCTGCTTTTCGAGCCCATTGATACGCTGAAGACAAGGTCTCCCTAGGGTACCCCCGCTCAAGAAAACGTTGTTGTAAAATACCTGCCTCTTCTTTAAATAATTCAATAGTGGAACAATTACGTCGAGTGCGTATGTATTGGCCCTTGGGGATACCTCGGCGTAGTGGGAATGGATGGAAGCTATCCCACCTAGGTAGGCTATTGCCTGCCGTAGGTTTCCTGAAGAGAGATGTTTCAAAGCCACCAGTAGAGTTCTTCCTTATTAAGACATCCAAAAATATCAATTCAGTCTTGTGTATGACCGAAGTCAATTTTAGGCCAATCTCATTAGTGTTCAGATTCTCCACAAATTGATGAAACTGTATTGATGATCCTGACTGAAAGATGATGATATCATCAATATAACGACCCCAGAATAATATACTCTCCTGTGCCTGCTGGTACTGGTCAGAGAAAACAATAGTGCTTTCCCACCAGCCTAGGAGGAGGTTTGCGTATGAGGGAGCACATGGGCTCCTCATAGCCGTCCCCCTGAGCTGGTGGTAATAGCGTCCATTAAAAAGGAAGAAATTTTTGGTAAGTACAAAACGCAACAAATCAAGAACAAGTTGGTTATGTTCTTTGAGGAAACTTGCCCGGGTCTCCAGGAAGGTCTGCACAGCCCTCAATCCCACCTCATGGGGGATGGAGCTGTACAGAGCCTCCACATCTATACTACAGAGGAAGGTATCGGGGTCAATAGTAAGATCCTCGATTTTCAGGAGAAGTTCGGTGGTGTCCCTGATGAAAGAGGGCAATGAAGTGACAAACGGTTGTAAAATGGAGTCGATATAAATACTCACATTCTGTGTTAAATTATTTATCCCTGATACAATGGGCCTACATCTAAGGGGACAAAAGCCTTTATGGACCTTTGGAAGGCCATAAAACGTCGCTATTTGTGGTGCTTTGGGTAACAAGAACAATAATTCATTATTAACAATCAATTCTCGGGATAGAGCATCGTTTAATATCCTCTCCAATTCTTTTCTGAAGGCATCAGAGGGATAATTTTTCAGAATTCCATACCCTGAAGTATCCTTAAATATCTCCAGACACATGTTTCTATAATCAATGTGATTTTGTACCACTATGTTGCCCCCTCTATCCGAAGGTTTAATGACCAACGAATGGTCTTTTGCCAGATTTTGAAGTGCAACATATTCTTCCCTAGATAGATTATAATGTAAGGGTTTTACCTCAGGGGCCCCTTGGAGTTTTTATATAGCATCACAAACCACTTTGACGAAAGTATCAATGTTCTGATCTATTATAGGGGGCATTTTTGTGCTTTTGGGTCTCAGTTTCGTGAATGGGCCTTTCGAGCGGTCCCTCTCCCCCTCCTCAAGTAACTCAGTCAGAGCATATACATCTTGGAAGTCCTCTGGGTTAATGACCAATTCGAGGCACTGTCTCTTCTTATTAAGCTTAAAAAACTTTTTCCATTTGAGAGTTCTCCCAAATAGATGGATGTCTTTGATCCAGTTAAAGGCATTAAATGGGGTATTGGGTACAAATGATAAGCCTTTTTCCAAGACCTGTATCTCAAATCGTGTTAAGACACCATCTGAAAGATTGATAATCTGAAAATGTGTCGGTCTCTTTTTTACCTTGTCTCCCAGGGGGTCCTATTTGGTCAGTAACATTCTCTCTAAAAAAGAAGAGGGTGGTATATTCTCTCGGGCATGTGATGTCTCTCCCCCCTCGTTCTGTATTAAGCTTTGGGTAGGGATAGAAGCAGTGGAAGTAGATGGCATAGAGGAGGAGATTGGCATAGACGAAGAAGTTTGCATAGCGGGTCCCGGAACATATCCACTTTGTTTGTTGTTTGCCTTTTTTGAGTTCCTTTTTCTGGGTACCCATTCTGTATAATTGTACGTTTAATGTCGTGTATGAAAAGGAGATCTATTAGGCCGTGTTCACACGGCTTATTTCGGCGCGGATTGGCGCCGTATTGCGCGCTGAATTTGCGCTGCAGTACGGCGCCAATCCGTCGTGGTAATTACGGTAATCCACCGTTCTCATAGAGAACAGTGGATTCCATCTCTCCTCCCGGCTCGGCGAATCCGCCGGGCGGGGAGAAAGTGACATGCACATAATCCAGGCGCAATACGCACCGTGGATAATGGAAGTCTATGGGGCCGGCGGGCCGTGCCCCCGCCCCGCCCTCGCATCCGCCCCTTATTCAAGCCGGAATTGCGAGCGCAATTCGGCTCGCAATTACGCCTTGAATAAGCCGTCTGAACATGGCCTTAAAAGTTCTCTTATTCCTCCTAGGTTCCCCCTCTGAAGCTTCGGTATCGGAGGATGAAGGCTCTGTATCCACTATTCTAGGAGTCCTATACAAATTATCATACGCTCGGTTTTCACGAAACTCTGCAAGATCCTTTACGAATTTTCGCGCATGCGGAGTTTACAGATGGGGACGCCGCGCTCATTGCCTTCGGGATTAACGGGTAAGTCCCTGGACTTTAACACACCACACATATATATATATATATATATATATATATATATATATATATATATATATATAGCCCTTAAAGTGTTTGGAGGTTGCTGCTGTATCTATTTTTGCTGGACATCATCCTGCTTGGCAGTACTATTGTTGGAACGTTACATCACAGGATCCTGGGACCACATGAATATCATACATCCCAATCATTCATTGTCGATTACTTTTTCTGTGATTGAGGTGGTCACCCCTCCCCTACGAAAGGGGGATTTTGATAGGAAGATACTCCAAAAGGAGGCCCATTGGATTTTTTATTTGAAAACCTTCCATCCACATGGATTAAACGATTCGTTTCTTTTTACATCTTTCATTTAAATACACCCTGTTTATTATTATTATTATTATTATTATTATTATTATTATTATTATTATTATTATCTCTACATTATTGTTATCATGATGATATAGTTATCTTTTGATCGTAATCATCTTATTATATGTATAGCTATATGCAGTTTCTTCCTTCCTTTTTCGTTACTAATTTGAACATATATTTTTTGTAACCCGATCTTAGGGCTAAAGTGGTTACCCATTATGTATTTTTTAATTGTGTGGTTAGGCTCATTGGTATGCCACATATTATTTAGGTATTTGCCATTTTTCTGTACAATCTTTATGAGCTGCGCTACGACAATTATTATCATTATCTATATTGCAGCATTGACTGCTTCTATATGCCGCTCGGAATCAACGTTTCCGTGCGACCGTTCCCGCAGACGCATCTATATATTGTTGTTGTGTGTTGTAATGGCAAATGCCTTCATACCTGCGCGGTGACAAATGCGCATGCGCGACTGCGCGGCGCTCTCGCGAGATGTCCGCGGCGGGGATTTTGCGGCAGTTTTTCGCGCATGCGCAGTTTACAGATGGGAATGCCACGCTCATTGCCTTCGGGATTAACGGGTAAGTCCCTGGACTTTAATACACATATATATATATAGCCCTTAAAGTGTTTGGAGGTTGCTGCTGTATCTATTTTTGCTGGACATCATCCTGCTTGGCAGTACTATTGTTGGAACGTTACATCACAGGATCCTGGGACCTGGTTTTATATAATGACTGTTAAAGGGACGTAAGCATAATATCTTATTCTCATACTATACAGACGAATATATATTCTTTTGTTCCCTGATGAACCCACAATATCTGTGTGGGGGAAACACGTTGGATATTGGTTATATGTCGTATATGTGAGATTTCTTTAGTCTGTAATTTGGTGTCCTGCCATCAAGAGTGGATGCTGGACCCGTGTTCGTCTCTGTACGTTCATAATTGTCTAGTATATTTTTCGTGGTACTGTTAACGTTTGTGTTATTGTTAGTCGTTGCTGTAGTGTTCCAGCGCGGGGTCGCCCTTGTCGGGGCGAGTGCTCCGCTGTTTTGTATGTATTTTTTGTATATTTACATTGTTTGGTGTGTTCTTAATTGAATTATTAAAAGTTATATTTTAAATATACCCTTAGGCATTAGTTATGGTTCAGGTAGTTGTTTCGATCCTTGGAGAGTCCATAGATGTAGGACATGTGTTGCACTCACTGAAACGTGTCGGGAAGGGCAGTGAGATTTATCCTCAGATTTTTCCAGATTGTATGTGATCTAGAGGAGGGGTGTCAAACTGCGGCTCTCCAGCTGCTGGGAAACTACAACTCCTATCATGCATTTGTATAATCTATAACAGTGGGCATGATGGGAGATGTAGTTTCCCAACAGCTGGAGGGCCGCAGTTTGACACCTGTGATCTAGAGGATATTTATATGTCAGCTATTTCAGTGTAGAGGAGGTTTTAGAGACTCAGCATAGAGATGTTATCGGCAGGGTTTACACGGCTTATTCACGGTGTAATTGTGGGACGTATTTCGCCCGCAATTACGCCATGTGCACGGGAGCGTGTGCGGGCCGGGGGGGGGGGGGGTGGGAGGGGGGTTAGCTCACCAGCCCATAGACTATCATTACTAGCGGTGCATATACGCCGTGAATAATTGACATGTCACTTCTCTCCCTGCTCGCCGTGTTGTGCGAGCAGGGAGAGGAGACGGAATCCATAGTTCTCTATGAGAACTGAGGAGTACCGTAATGACTGGGACGTATCTTGCCCCGTATCTAGCGCAGTACGGCACGAATTACGGGGCGAGATACATCCCATTTTAAGCTGTGTGAACATAGCCTTACTGCCCTTCCCAACACGTTTCCCCCTCTAAAAGTTCTTAAGGGTTCATCAGGGGATCCTTGGAGAGTCCATAGATGTAGGACATATATCCACAGAGGCAATGTTGCATTCACTGAAACATGTCTGAAGGGCAGTAAGATTTATCCTCAGATTTTTCCAGATTGTAAGTGATCTAGAGGATATTTTTATGTATGCTGTTTCAGTGTAGAGGAGGTTTAGAGACTCAGCATAGAAACGTTATAGGGTAAGCAACCCATAGGCAGAGCCACCCTTCTCGGGGCAATACCTCCATCTTGTGATAGGACATAACAGAGGACAGCATAGGGGGGAGCATATATTTAACCCCACTATATAGGCCTCCTCACACTGGTAAAGCATCATATGTTTATATATTATTATTATTTATTATTCATTATTATTTTATATTTTATTTTTATTTATTTTATTTTTTACATTGTTATTATTGTATTATCGTTATTATTATTATTATTATTATTTTTATTATCATTATTATTGCTCTTATTAATTTTGTTATTATTATTATTATTATTATTATTATTATAATAAGAGATTTGTAAGATTTGGACGTTTTTAATTAGTATGAAGTAAAGGTTATATTTTAGATTTGGGTTATTCTTCTCAGTTGTGATTTCTTAATACATTAGCCGTGAGTAAAATCTTTGGTTCTGTGATTCTTCCATATAGCTATTAAGGCCAATCAGAACCGAAACAATCAGATTTGGGTCAAAATCAATTCCAGTCTGAAGCACTACAGCAGAGATCTGTTACGTCGGCCCTCCAGCTGTTGGGAAACTACAACTCCCATCATGCATTTCTATAATCCATATCAGTGGGCATGATGGAGAGCCGACACTGCAGACCCCTGCACTACAGTGTTCTTTATTAATGGAAATCCTAAGCGTTATATAATAAGTCACATAGAAACTTGTGTCACAATGACAATGCCTCTATGTGTAGCGAAAGTCTTGGTATAGGTTCATAAAAGCCGATATATTCCAACCTCTGCCAAAAACTCCTTCAACTTTAGATAAAAGCTTGAATTAGGAGTAAAATGTAGAAATGAAAGGGTAAGGAGACCCCCATGGAACGAGGAACGGGGCCCCTACAATGTCAAGGTCTATATACAGGGCACTTAGAGGCTCCAAGACATAACAAGTATTTGCTGTTGCTGAATAAACCATTTTGACCTGTACTCGGAGATCCAAAGATGCACATTAAAAGGGCTTTATGACAGCTCTCAGCCCACTAACCCATGCAAATTGCTGCATTCCCTGGAGCTGAGTGATGGATGGGACTTGCTGATTCAGTAGCATTTGGTTGAGTGGGAGCCTGAGAGCAGGAACTGTCCTTTCAGCAGCACGATATCCCAGAGGGGAAGAGAAATGTTTTCTGTAGATCATCTTTGTAGCAGATGAGGTGTCAAAGGCTCCCAAAGCAATGAATACTTCACTTAGCTTGGCATTTTGATTTGTGGCAGCTCCTGTGCAGCCAGCCTGGCATAGCGAGATGTGTAAGCAACTGGGAGATTCACCGATAGGAAAATCCTCACCTGTTACTGCATCAAGGTATAGGACATCTAAATAAGATGAAAATAGTGTAGTAATACATCCCAGTGCCAACACTACACTTAAAGGGGTTGTCTCACTACCAGGATCGCTGCTTTTTATGTTAAAGGTCTTGCAAAAAAAAGTCACTTTGCAATATTATGTCCATTATTAGTGTCCTACCTATTCCTAGATATCCCCTCTTGTAATGGCTGCATCAGCTCCTCAGGTCGCTATAGCTACAGACCTGTTCAATCTCTCCTGATAGGCTGCCAGCACTGGTTGCTATAGCTACAGACCTGTTTGATCTCTCCTGATAGGCTGTCAGCACTGGTCGCTATAGCTACAGACCTGTTTGATCTCTCCTGATAGGTTGCCAGCACTGGTTGCTATAGCTACAGACCTGTTTGATCTCTCCTGATAGGCTGCCAGCGCTGGTCGCTATAGCTACAGACCTGTTTGAGCTATCCTGATAGGCTGCCAGCACTGGTTGTTTTAGCTACAGACCTGTTTGATCTCTCCTGATAGGCTGCCAGCACTGGTCGCTATGGCTACAGACCTGTTTGATCTCTCCTGATAGGCTGCCAGCACTGGTCGCTATAGCGACAGACCTGGCTTCTACTGCAGCCTAGTGGAAGCCAGTAAACGCCCCTGAATTCAAAATGAAACCAAGATAACACAACTGAGGTAAGATGAATCAATGTAGTGAGACAACCCCTTTAATTGACCCTGTTTCACCCTATTCCACAATGGGGGAAAAAACGAGAAATGGATAACAAAAAAAAATCCTATCGGTGTACAGACATGGGGACAAAAAAATCACCAACTGGGGATTAAAGGGATTGAAAAAAGTTAAATAGTGGGATGTAGAGGGGAAATAGAAACCAAATAAAAGACTACCTTTACAACTGGCTCCGTTCCAGCGCTGAGCTTCGGTCCCATGGTGGCACAACACTGAAGCCAATCACAGGTCTCGGCGGCCATGTGCACTTTGCAGAGACCCCTGAAGCCTGTGAAAGTCTCCAGGGTCACGTGAACAGTGAATGTGACGTCATTGACTGGGAAAAGCTCAGCAACAAATAGGAGAAAAAACTTATTAAAACATAACCTTTAATATAACTGTCATGATTGTGCCTGCCAGACTCCCAGCTTTGAGCTCTGGTCGCCGGCCTCGGCCGTTGCAACAAAAGCCACCATTTTGGCCGTAGTTTCTTTACATTTGTTTTCACCAGTGTGAACATTGTCATACTCTGCTCTATTAATTGATTCCTGGCCAATGCCTGTAGTCAGTGTCCTCCAGCACCCGGCTAGTTAACTTATTTCCTTGCAAGTATTTTTGATTGACAGCCTTGTATTCCAACCCGGTCTTTTGCTGCTTCCACCTATCACCTCTGCTCTATGTTCACTGGTTTGTTATAAAAGGGTCCCTGTGCCATTTCTCCTTGCCAGCTATACTGGTTACCTTTTGAGCCTGTAAGCTGGCCTGTTACTCTTTCTTGCTTTACCTGTTACCTGGCCTTGGCTATACTTACTGACTATTCCTCTGCTTTTGTTATTCTGTACTGCTTCTCCCGACTGTTGCTGACCTGGCTAGTTTGACCTTCCGTAATTGTGTTTAGTGTTTGTTGTGTCTGCCTCGTGTATTCACCTAACTTAGTGTATCTCGCAGTCTTTTAGTTGGGGCCAACTGTTAAGGAGTCGGGCACCCCAAAAGGCAGGGAAAAGTGGGTTGGGAACAGCGTCAGCGCCTCACTCAGTCGGTGTCTACTTGTGTGTCCCTGACCGGTTCCTTACAATAACATTATAAAAAATAGTAAAATACTCCTAGTGGACACTACCCTATATAAGGTCACAAAAAGTGGCTATTCACCCAATCACGGACACAAGTGGGGGAAAAATAGAAGATGTGTCTTACCCTAAGATTCCCTAGGAAAAACCTATTCTTACCCTATCCTAGAAAAACAAGGGATACACCCCAATAAGGGCGTCCTTGTCAGGAACCCAACCCTATAATAAAATCACTCTAGATAATTCTCAAGTCCTGTCCCAACATGTTTCGATTTTAGCCACTTTTTGTGCCCTTATACAAGGTAGTGTCCTCTAGGAGTATTGTATGATTTTTTATATTGTTATATTAAAGGTTATGTTTTAATAAGCCTTTCCTCCTATTTGTTGCATAACTTAATGACGAGGGATCTTTGGTGACTGTATCGTCATCATTGTTGTTAGTAGTGTCTCTAGGAAAAGCTCAGCCCTGGAACCAAAGGGCATCAAACAGTCTCAACACAAACCATCAGGAGATGTCTTCAGGACATTGGGCTACAAGCCTGACATCTAGCTACAGAGGATCCACTGACCTCACGCAGCTGAATTATCATAGTGCACAGCAAGACATCAATGGGGGCTGGAATAGAGGGCTATCCTCTTCAGTGATGAGTCCTGCTTTTCTCTCAGATGCAGTGATAGCCGGAGAATAGTCTGGAGACCACATGGGCAACCCCATGCAGAGGCCTTCACAAGGGAATATCACACCGGTCCTCCTCCTGGAATTCTGGAGCGGGGCAGAGGCATAGCTTGTTGGCCCTAGTGAAAAAAGTGAAATGAGGGCCCCCTAGTTACCATGTGCTATTTACAGTACTGGTGTCATTTTATGTCACAAAAGGGCTCTTTGAGACTTCAGTGCCCAGTAGCGACTGTTACCTTTGCACCCCCTGTAGCTGCACCCCTGGAGTGGGGTGATATAATGTGCGATAGCTGGACTTCTTTAGTCTTTATTTCAGGTCACTAACCTCACTAGATTTGGTTGTGGAACCAGTGGTGCAGCCATTCCTCTAGTGTCCCAGGAGCCGTTCTTCACCAGGACACCACCAGGGCGCATGTGCTTGTACTACTGTGGCCGCCTGAGTGGCCTAAACCTACTACCACAGCTGAAGCATATTTGGACTTGTCTCCCATTTAGGACATCTAGGACACCATTGGTCTCCAGCTGCCAATCTAGATGATTTATCCGTTTGCCAGAAGCCACTAATGACCTCAATAATAGTGGCCGCGGCTCGGAAGTACAGACATTTTTATGCTTATATCCGATACTGAATAAATGCAGATGTTTTGAATAATTAGTTTCCAATTGTTATAATTTGCATATCATTAACACGTCCATCCATCCTGTGATTTCCATCATTCAAAGTCTTTCCATTCTCGCAGTTCCAATTTCAACGTTGAGAAGTATTTTTCACAATGCAGGCAGTCTCCGGGTTACGAATTGGAACTGTAGATCTGTTCTTAAGTTAAATTTGTATGTAAGTCGGAACAGGTATATTTATTAAATGTAACCCCAGCACAGTTTTGGATAGTGCAGGGAAAGGTTTTTACATTTGTTTAGCTGTCTGTGCCCCTTTTAAGAAGATTTCACCTAATTTTCACCTGTGGCATGATGGAACTTGTCATTCCACAGCTAATCTCTGCTGTGGAATATGGAACTACAAGTGCCAGCACATCCCATAAGTCTCTGTTTGTTACTAATGGACAGATGTAAGTCGGAACGGTGTAAATCAAGGACTGTCTGTACAATGTATCTCTTTATCAAGCTGAAGAAAGCATCAAAATCCATTAAGTTCCCTTTAAAGCCACAATGTGTTTCCACCAAGACGTAGTAATGAGCATTCATCAGGCGTCCTCCCCGAGCCTCGACTGCTTATTATAACTGGTAACTTATTGTTCTTTCCTTGCAAATTGTACAAAAAATATGTAAATTGCACCTTGGTCAGAGAAATTGAGATCTAGGTGAGATTTACGTGCTGTCATTTGTTTTGCCTATTTTTTTTTTTTTTTTACTCGGATAAACATTAACACACAAAATTACAGCATATTTCAATTGGAAAAGCTTTTAAAATGCTCTAATTTTCCTTTTCAGAGCAGGGACTGGTAGAGCCTGTGGCATAATGTATATGAACAGTCATTACTTAGAAATTAATCTCAGATTCTAAACTAAAATGGTTTTTTGTGATCCCGGTGGGAAAGACCTGAAAAAGTTTACCTTAAATTTTATATTGCAGACATGCTTATGCTCGGCATTAATAAAGCGGCTTTGTATATTCAATGCATACGGAGGTAATGGAGAACAGGCTTATTATACGGCTAGAGATGGGGGGTTATTACTTGTGTTATACAGCTGCAATAAATCATGTCTATTACCGCATGCAGGACGGCTAATTAACTGACCACGAATGCTAATCAGGCAAAAAGAATACATTTTTATAGGGTTTTCACTTAGGATACTCTGGAAAAGTGGAAGGAGCTCAGCTAGATGGGGGGGGGTGGGGTGGTTGATTGGGTTTCTAGGGTGCTGAGTACTGGGGGGCACCACCAAACTGGTAGGTCTATGGCAATGGACTGAGGATTAAAGCCTGGTAAAGCCCTGACTATGTGGCCAGAAAGTTTTGAGACTATTGGAAATTCTCACAATGGAATGTTTTATACAAAATTCCAATGCTACAATTTCCCAAGCCAACTCTCATGGTAAGTGATATGGCACCTGAGGATGATTAGAGTTAGGCTATGCCTAACCTGCAGTGGACAAAAAAACGACCTGAAAACCGAATCCTAAAAACTCTCATAAAACTGAGATTTTTGTCCACTGCCTGTCAAAAGCTGCTGAAAAAAAAAACGGCTGTTTTTGGTGCGGTTTGGAAACGTTTTTTGCTTGTCTTCAAGTCTGATTTTTAATATTTACCTAACTAAAGCCACTGGATGTAACTCCACCCTGCAAAAGGGGATGTAAAGAACATTACTGCATTTATATGTAATCTTCTAGTCGTTTTACAGATTTGGCACTAATAAAGTTATATTGCTTTTGTCGTTAAAAATCCGGATTTAGCAACAAAATCTGTAAAAAAACAAAACAAAACGATTTTTAGTGACAAAAAACACTGTTACTTTAGTAGGGCCAAAATTCGTCAAAATCCATTAGCGATAGAAGCAAGATAACGTTATTACGAACGGTACAAACGAGGACACATCAGACACTTGTATGCAGAATGATAAGATTAACCCGT
>JAODAL010036057.1:0-42188 GCA_025379985.1 Phyllomedusa bahiana
TAAACCCCCAAACCCTCGGGAATTATCTCCGGCATTTCCCCCCTTTTCTCGCCAAGAAAAAGGGGCAGATTTTTTTTTCCTTGGTCAAAATTTTTGGCATATAAAAATTTGGGGAATTTTGGACCCCCCTGGCCCCCCCCAATCCCCAAATTGTGAACAGTGGGAACCCCCCACCCCCTCTTTTCCCGGCCTATAAACCTATAATGCCCCCATTTGTAATGCTCAGGTGCGAGAAATTTTCCTGAAATTGGCAAGACCCCTAAATTTCCTCCTTGGAAACCTCCCGATGGGGAATGCGGGCCTCCACTTTTTCCAACCGGGTTTTAAAAATTGTGGCCAAGAACATTCACAAAAAATTTCCCCAATTTATCAAACTTGGAAAATGCTTTTTTTGGGCCCCTTCCCCGGTTTTTTGCTTTTGCAAAATTTCTGTCTCTTACAAGTTTTTGCTTGTTCCTTTTGGGCCCAAATGCCAAACCCCTTCCCCTCTTCCTAAAGCCCGGGTCCTAAAACCGGTTTTCCAAATGAAGAAAAACCCCGGAGATATATACAAGGTTCAAAAATTTCCTTCCGAGAAGATTTCCACCCGGGGGCTTTTTTTAAGGGGGACTGGAATAGGTTTATTCCTAAAGAAAGGTTTTGGGAAACCCAAAGAAAAGGTGGATGCCCGATCTCCCCAAAAATTGCAGACAACCAGCAAAAAGGAGGGGTGCCCCATCCGTGGGGGGTGTGATAACAAAGGCAGGGAAAAAGACTGAAGAAACTCCCCCTGAAAAGAGGGGGTGATTTTCCTGAGCATTTGCCCCCGGGCGAGGAGCTCCATCAGGGTTAAAAATCCCCTGGAATGAGCTGAAACACTAGGGCCCCCCAATAAGGGAGCAGCAAAAAAAAAAATGGTGCAAAATTTTTAAAAAAATGATGAATGATAAAAAAGTTTTATTATTTCCTTTGCAGTTTTGCAAAACCCAATTTTTAATTTGTAAAAAAACCCCCTTTTAAATGAACCCACAGCCCAGTATGTATACCTTGTGTAGTTAAATATTTTTTTTTAATTCCACCTTGTTGGTAAAAAAAAAATATAACTGGAAAAATCTTATATCAGGAATTAGTCTAATGTGAGAAAAAGAAATTTTTGACTAAGGGGGTGTGATTTCTAATCACTCAAAAAAACCCTACAAAGGTTTTGACCCAATATATGGGTTTCCTATTTGACTTGTTATGGACAAAAAATTAACTTTTCGATAATGTTCTAATGTTTTGAAAAGCGCTAAAATTTGGGTACTTTATTTTAAGCCCAAAAATTGTACTATTTTTTTTTGCCCTTTTTTGATGCAATCATACAATAAACCCTTCTATTGTTTCCCGCCCCTTTATAATGTTATGCCCCTTTTCGGAAAAAACATCGTGACTTACTATCCTTGGGAAAGAGGTCAGTTTTCAACTGCAGACAAAAAGGGTGGGGGAAAATAATGTGAACCAAAATTTAAAAAAAGGAAATCAGCCCCCCTTTCTTCAACTTAATATCAGTGTAAGAAATTTAAAGTATAATGGACCCTTTTTGGCAAAGTTCAAAAAATTCCCCTCACTGTCCTATATTGGTACAAAACAAGTACTTCTAAGGCAGCTTCTTGCAACTTTTAAGGGTTTAAAACAAATTTTCAGTAAACAACCAACAAACCTGTGTTTTTTCCCCACAGTGGGGTCCTGGATTTCGGTTTTTTGGTGCCCCGTGGAACCCTATCAGTTTTCCCCTTAAAAAGGGTTGAGAAGGGGGCAGGGTGGTGGGGATGACACAGGGGCCAAAACAACATCAAGTAAAAAGTTCAAAATGGCACCCCCCTTTAAGAAATGGGGGGGGGCCCCGGGGGGAGAAAAAGGGGCCTGGAGGGGGCCCCTTGCCCCCTTTGGAACCCTGTGGTATCATAACCAGAGTGGGGGAAAAGCACAAGGCCGGAAAAGACACTCCTTAAATAAAGTCCGTTTGAATCCCTGGGGTTGAGGGGGTTTATGCAAATTTTTTTTAAAAAAAAAAAAAATTAAATAAGATAAAAAAAGTCCACCCTTTGGTCATGTCTCGAGGTTTTTTTTTACTCCCCTTTATGTCCTGTTGGCTCGTTTATGGAAATTTTAAGGGCCACTTGCTGTTGTTAATAAAAATTTAGGGGCAACAAAATTTTCCCAAATTATTTTTTTTTTTTTAGATTTAGCTTTTGCTGGGGGTTTCCCCACCTTCCCATTTCAATTGGGAATTTATTTTTATTCTGTAAAGTAAAGGGTCCCAAGGCCCCAAATTTTTCAGCACAGCCCCCACTAATAGTAAACAAATTTGACCAAAAGTGTAATGCCCAAAACCCTTTTATAGAAAAACCCAATTTTAAACCAATAGAACCCATTTTACAAAACCCAAAATTCCCCTAAAACCCACTAACATATGGGGGAAACATTTATAAACCGGATTTCCTTGTTTTTGGCGAATCCTGCCCCTTTCCCCCGGGCGAACCAAATGTGGGACGCGGGATGCGATGTTATGCGAAAGCTTCGCCATTTTAGATCCCTTTCCCCACTTTAAAGGGGCTTTTGAAATGGGCGCAGTTGGGGCGCATTTGGGGGGCTTTTTGGGGGGGGGGACGGGGGTTGTTCGAAAGCTCCGGGGCCGGGGGTTCGGAAAAGGGGTGGTGCTTTTGCACGCTCCCCAAAGCTCCGAAAAAGGCAGACCGGGTTTGTTTTCGGGTCTAAATGATCCAGCGGAGGTGAAGGGGAGCGGAATGTAACATGAGAGGAAACATAGAAATGAAAACAGAAAATCTCGCGCTCAGTCCGTGCGGGACGGATTTTGATTCCAAAACAATCGCCCTTTTTTAGGGGTAAAACCTTATCAGAAAAAAGCTTTAAACCTTAAAAAAAAAAAAAAAAAACTTTCCCAAAAAAATTTTAAAAACGGGGGGGACAACCGGAATTAGGATCTTTTTTAAAATTTTCCGGGGAAAAACAGTAATTCAAAATTTTTTAAGCTATTCCCCTTGGGCGTCAAAAAACCCGGCCAAACCAGAAAAGGGGCGAAGTGAACCCCTTTTAAAACCTTTTTAGAAGTTTTTGTGAATCAAATTCAAAGGCGGGCAAATTAAAATAAGTAAAAAAAAAAGAAAAAAGCTGACTGGTTTTTCGGGGGGCTTGGAAAACCCGGGGGAAATTTTTAAAAAGGAGCGACCGTTTACCCATTATAAACCCAAGGAGAAATTTGGGGGAAAACAAATTCAAAGGCGGGGCAGTTCAAAATACATTAAAAAAAAGAGAAAAGAGTGATTGTTGAGCTAGGGGGGGGTTGGCATCCCCGGCCCCTTTAGGCGCGGGGACTATTTGTCCCATTGGTCTTTTGGGGGAGATTTGGGGGCAAAAGGGAAACTTGGGTCTGGCCGGGGCGGGGTGGGGTATTAAATAAATAAATAAAATTTTTTTAGGTGTAAAATATTATCGAAAAAAAGCTGAAACCCCTTTAAAAAAAATAAATCAAATCAAATCCCCAACAACGCATTTTTGCAGAAACCCCGTACAATCAGGGAAAAGGGATATAGAGAATTCCGGGGAAAAAAAAGTAATTCAAAAATTTTTTAAGGCCCTTTCATTGGGCGGGAAAAAAACCCCCGCAAACAAATAGGAAACGCAGTGACCCCTTATAAGCTATGAAGAATTTTTTGACCAATCAAATTCAAAGACGGGGAAATTTCCCAAAAACAGTAAAAAAGGCAAAAAGAGCTGAAATTTGGTTTTACCCAGGGGGAGATATGAATCCACCAATTTATGTAGTGGTTCTAATTTTTAAAGGAGAAAAAGAAGGGCGATAGAAGGGGCCCAAAAAAAAAATTTTTACTGTTATGGGAAAAAATTTAAATACTGTGATTGGTTTGGGGGGAAGAGGGGGTCGCTGCTTAGCCAATCACGGGGAGTACCCTTTCCCCATAAGTTTTTTGGGGGAAAAAAAATGCAGAGCGAGTCCTGTTTGTGGGTTGGCTAATTAAAAGAGGCGCGGTTATTTGGACCCAAAGGGAGAGTGAGCGACGTCTTTTGGGGTTTTTTAAATTTCAATCTATAATAAAACCCGTTCATTTCAGAAAATCAAATGATTAAACTCAAGAATTGTTTCCGATCTCTATATAAAAATTAACAATATTTTGGGGGTAAAGAAAAAAAAATTTTTAAAATCTAAAATTTATTTTTTTAAAATTTTTTTTTTTGTTAGCCCCCTGATCAAAGGTTACAGTATGTTTTAACCCAAAAAAAAGAAAAAAATTATTGTTCATTTTATATAGAGATCGGTACAACTTCTGGAGTCTTATCATTTGATTTCTGTCATGTACAGTTTTATTCCAGATTGCATTAGAAAACCCATAAGAACGTCGCTCGCTCTCCCATTGGTCCAAATAACCACGCCTCTTTCAACTTAGCCAATCACAAACATAGCTCGCTCTGCATTTCTTTTCCCCATAGAACTCTATGAGAAGGTAGCTCACCCGCTGATTGGCTAAGCAGGACGAGCCCCTATTCCCCCCAACCAATCACAGTACTAGAATATTTCCCATAGACAGTAATAACATTTAGGGCGCCCTTCTATCGTGCCCTTCTTTCTCCATTCAAAATAGACGCACTACATATGATTGGTGGATTCAGGGCCGTCTTTACAGCACTATGGGCCCCTGGGCAGAGCTGTGCACTGCCCCCCCCCCCCCCCCCAAAAAAAAAAAAACAAAAAAAAAAAAACACAACTACTCACAGAAACAAATATATAGATTACTGCTAACAAACTTTTGACCTACAGCACCGCCATCTAGCAGCTCAGGTCACCATTACATGACAGACTACAGCACTGGTCGAATATAGAAGCAAAAGTAACCCCTGACACCAGGGACTCACAGGAGACGTCCTGTCTGATCAGTCGTTCCTTGAATCGTTCTTTTTCCTCTTCTTCTGTCCAGACCACCATGACACCTTCTTCCGGCTGCAACTCGTCCCTGCAGAATGTAACCCACAAACTTCTTAGAATCCTTTTCCCACATGTGTTATGGACACCCCCATTAAATAAATAGGTAGTAATGTTACCCACCATTGAGTAGGTAGGTATGTAGACCCTAATAGGTAGGTATACAGCTCTTTGTAGGTACATATGCTGCCCCTGTAGGTAGGTTTACAGCCCCTGTAAGATGTATGGCCCCTTTTATATAGCCCCCTGTATAACTTATGGTCCCAGAAGAATATAGCCCCCTGTATATACCCCCTATAGTATATGCCCCTTTACATAGCCCCCTTAAATACATTCCCTTTATACAGCCCCTTTTTGTATGCCCCCTTTATATAGCCCTCTGCAGTATATACCCCCTTATATAAATGCCCCCTGTAGCCATGTCCCCTGTAGCCAGTGTCCCCTGTAGCCCCCTGTAGCCAGTGTCCCCTGAAGCCCCCTGTAGCCAGTGTCCCCTGAAGCCCCCTGTAGCCAGAGTCCCCTGTAGCCAGTGTCCCCCCTGTAGCCAGTGTCCCCCCTGTAGCCAGTTGCTCCTGTAGCCAGTGTCCCCTGTAGCCAGTGTCCCCTGTAGCCAGTGTCCCCTGTAGCCCCCCTGTAGCCAGTGTCCCCTGTAGCCAGTGTCCCCTGTAGCCCCCTGTAGCCAGTGTCCCCTGTAGCCCCCTGTAGCCAGTGTCCCCCCTGTAGCCAGTGTCCCCCTGTAGCCAGTGTCCCCCTGTAGCCAGTGTCCCCCCTGTAGCCAGTTGCTCCTGTAGCCAGTTGCTCCTGTAGCCCTGTCCCCTGTAGCCAGTGTCCCCTGTAGCCAGTGTCCCCTATAGCCCCCTGTAGCCAGTGCCCCCTGTAGCCAGTGTCCCCTATAGCCCCCTGTAGCCAGTGCCCCCTGTAGCCAGTGTCCCCTATAGCCCCCTGTAGCCAGTGCCCCCTGTAGCCAGTGTCCCCTTTTAGCCCCCTGTAGCCAGTGTCCCCTGTAGCCAGTGTCCCCTCTAGCCCCCTGTAGCCAGTGCCCCCGGTAGCATGTGTCCCCTATAGCCCCCTGTAGCCAGTGTCCCCTGTAGCCAGTGTCCCCTATAGCCCCCTGTAGCCAGTGCCCCCCTGTAGCCAGTGTCCCCTGTAGCCAGTGTCCCCCCTGTAGCCAGTGTCCCCTGTAGCCCCCTGTAGCCAGTGTCCCCTGTAGCCAGTGTCCCCCCTGTAGCCAGTGTCCCCCCTGTAGCCAGTTGCTCCTGTAGCCAGTTGCTCCTGTAGCCTTGTCCCCTGTAGCCAGTGTCCCCTATAGCCAGTGTCCCCTGTGGCCAGTGTCCCCTGTAGCCCCCTGTAGCCAGTGCCCCCTGTAGCCAGTGTCCCCTATAGCCCCCTGTAGCCAGTGCCCCCTGTAGCCAGTGTCCCCTATAGCCCCCTGTAGCCAGTGTCCCCTGTAGCCCCCTGTAGCCAGTGTCCCCTGTAGCCCCCTGTAGCCAGTGTCCCCTATAGCCCCCTGTAGCCAGTGTCCCCTGTAGCCCCCTGTAGCCAGTGTCCCCTGTAGCCCGTGCCCCCGGTAGCCCGTGCCCCCTGTAGATGAAAAAAAACGATTTAAAAACTGTTACTTACCACTCCGCGCTCCCTGCTGTGGTCCGCGCTCCGGGAGCTTGTTTCCGGCGTGAGCGGCGTGACATCATCACGCCCGCCTACGCCGGGACGTTGCTCCCGGTATTTCCTCGGCCGGAAGCCTGCGGGGCTGCCGGCCGAGGATATACAGCGGCGCAGGAGGTGATGTCATCATCTCCTGCGCTGCTTAAAGACGCGGCGGGTCCGGCGGCCTCCTGCAGAGTGTCGCGCTGCCCGGACCCGCCGCAGGGGCTGTCGCTCCACTGGGCAAGGTAGGCGGCTGCCCGGGAGGGGCCCCCCAAGGCTGTGGGGCCCCCGGGCAAGCGCCTACCTGGCCCAATGGGAAAGACGGCCCTGGGTGGATTCATATCTGCCGCCTGGGCTCAACCAATCAGCTCTTTTGTGCATTTTTACTGTATTTTGAACTGTCCCGCCTTTGAATTTGATTGGTCAATATTTCTCCACAGCTTATAATGGGTCACTGTCGCTCCTATTCTGATTGGCTGGTTTTTGCTGACCAATGAGAAGAGCTTACATAATTTGAATTACTGTATTTCCCGGGAATTCTCTATATCCCAATTCCCGATGTAGCGCCAGTCACGGCGACAAATGCGTTGTTAGGGATTTGATTGATTTATGTTTATAGAAGGTTTCAGCTCTTTTACAGAGAATGTTTTACACTTAATTAAAACGATTTATTTACTAATACTCCACTCCTCATGGCGCTGAGATTTCAGTGCCCCCATCTCTCCATAGACTACAATGGGAAAAGTAGCTCGCGCTCTGATTGGCCGGGATAGCCAAGCCCCCGCTAGCTCAACCAATCAGCTCTTTTCTGCATTTTTACTGTATTTTGAACTGTCCCGCCTTTGATTTTGGTTGGTCAATAATTCTCCATAGCTTATAATGGGTCTCTGTCGCTCCTATTCCGATTGGCCGGGATTGCCAAGCCCCCGCTAGCTCAACCAATCAGCTCTTTTCTGCCTTTTTACTGTATTTTGAACTGTCCCGCCTTTGATTTTGATTGGTCTATATTTCTCCATAGGTTATAATGGGTCCCTGTCGCTCCTATTCTGATTGGCCGGTTTATGCCGACCAATGAGAAGAGCTTACAGAATTTGAATTACTGTATTTCCCGGCAAATTCCAATATCCAAATTCCTGATGTAGCGCCATTCTTGATTTTTGGAAAGTGATTTTATTTATGTATTTTTTTAGTAGGTTTGAGCTCTTTTTCAGAGAATGTTTTACAGATAATAAAGGCGATTTTTTGATTCATACTCCATGCCGCACAGAGATGTTTAATGATTTCTCGCTGTTTTCCAGCCTGGCTCGAATCGGAATACATGTTAGGCGCAGTCCCTTCTGCGCCTATTTCCGCCCCACACACTGGCGAGGCGCGGTGGACTTTACACCGCATGTATGAGCAACCCCGGCGCCGACATACATGAGGCAACTGGCTAAAATGTGCACTCCGATGCGGCGAGATTCATACATGTCGCCCATAGTGACTAATACCGTCATGCTGTTACTGAGCAAATCAATATGTCAAGACCAATAATGTTTATAACAACAATATACAAGCACCTAATAATAACGGCATACAAATCACCACCATAAAGACACTAAATAAAACCATTGTATTGTTATTGAATATAAACTTCTACACTAACACCACTATTACCTCCATACAGTGACCATATAGTGGTAGAAACCAATTGTGCACAGGATCTGCAGACTGTATATTACCACCATACAGTGAGCATATAGAGGTAGACACCATTGTACACAGGCTCTGCAGACTGTATATTACCTCCACACTTTGTCCATATAGTGGTAGATAGCAGTGTACACAGGCTCTGCAGACTGTATATTACCTCCATACAGTGACCATATAGTGGGATATGGCAGTGTACACAGGGTCTGCAGAGTGTATATTACCTTCAAACAATGACCATATAGTGGTAGATAGCAGTGTACACAGGCTCTGCAGATTGTATATTACCTCCATACAGTGACCATATAGTAATGGCTAACAGTGTACACAGGTTCTACAGACTGTATATTACCTCCATACAGTGACCATATAGTGGTAGACACCAGTGTACACAGGCTCTGCAGACTGTATATTACCTCCATACAGTGATCATATAGTGGTAGACACCAGTGTACACAGGCTCTGCAGACTGTATATTACCTCCATACAGTGATCATATAGTGGTAGGTACCAGTGTACACAGGTTCTGCAGACTGTATATTACCTCCATACAGTGACCATATAGTGGTAGACACCAGTGTACACAGGCTCTGCAGACTGTATATTACCTCCATACAGTGACCATATAGCGGTAGACACCAGTGTACACAGGCTCTGCAGACTGTATATTACCTCCATACAGTGATCATATAGTGGTAGACACCAGTGTACACAGGCTCTGCAGACTGTATATTACCTCCATACAGTGAACTTATAGTGGTAGACTAGCAGTGAACACAGGCTCTGCAGACTGTATATAACCTCCATACAGTGACCATATAGTGGTAGATAGCAGTGTACACAGGCTCTGCAGATTGTATATTACCTCTATACAGTGACCATATAGTAATGGCTAACAGTGTACACAGGCTCTACAGACTGGATATTACCTCCATACAGTAACCATATAGTGGTAGACAACAGTGTACACAGGCTCTGCAGACTGTATATTACACCCATACAGTGACCATATAGTGGTAGACACCAGTGTATACAGGCTCTGCAGACTGTATATTACCTCCATACAGTGACCATATAGTGGTAGATAGCAGTGTACACAGGCTCTGCAGACTGTATATTACCTCCATACAGTGACCATATAGTGGTAGGTACCAGTGTACACACCCCCTACTGCCATTTAAGAGTGAGGGGTATTGAGAGAATACATAAACCTAAACGGTCTGGGGACATCAACCATATTTTACATGATAGAGAAGCCTTCTGGATTCTCATGTTAGAAACCACAGTGCCAAAAGGATTGAACCTAAAACGAGAATGGATGTTTCATTATTGATTTTCCTTTTAAGTGTTGGTTTCTTGTCATATGGTTGGTTTCTTTTTTTTGTCCCTTTTCTCCCTTTTCCATCCTTGTATTTCTTTCTTTTTTGTTTTATCTTATATCTTTGTAATTCATATGTTTGATGTCTTTTTATTAATAGTTTTTTGTCACTTTGGTTTGCTTTGTGGGCAAGTGTTAGGCTGTACCTGTCTCTTTTCATGCGGCTCTCTTCCTAGGTTTGTTACAATATATTCCTAATGTATTTCTGTGTGACTCATTGTACGCTCTGCAATCCTTTTAGATGGATTACTTGTGCCTGGTTATCTTCATTCCATTGCACATGCCTGCATGTACACTCCTTGGATACCGTGGCGTCCCGGAAGTCCGGGGCCCTTGTGGATGTGTGCGGGCGCTCGGATTGGCTGTCTACTGATACCGGGGACTTCTGGTGTCCCGGAGGCTTCCGGTCATGACCCGTGCGTGCGCGCGCGGCCCTTGGCGTTCCGGAACTCGTGGGTACCCGTTGGTTACCAGGGGAGGTCCTTGAAGCCAGATGAGCCTATTCTTTTGCTTTATTTTGTTTGTATATAAAGAGTGTATTTCTATCTTAGCCCATGCCATGACTAAGGGTGAATTGCCACCCGAAACGCGTCGGTGCTAACCAGGGGTTTTTTTGGGCGATGCTCTGGAGCTGTTGCAATATGTTTTTAAAAGATTTACAATAAATATATTGGATTTTATTTAACCATTGGGAACCGCTGTGACATTCATCCTTGCCAACAGATCTTCAACACGTCTTGCTGTGGACGGGACACGTACGGATGCCAAGTCTAAGGGGTGGTGAGCTGGCTAATTTTGTTTATTTGCTTACTTTTTGTCTATTTGCTTACTGAATATTACCTCCATACAGTGACCATATAGTGGTAGACACCAGTGTACACAGGGTCTGCAGACTGTATATTACCACCATACAGTGACCATATAGTGGTAGACATCAGTGTACACAGGGTCTGCAGACTGTATATTACCACCATGCAGTGACCATATAGTGGTAGATAGCAGTGTACACAGGGTCTGCAGACTGTATATTACTTCCATACAGTGACCATATAGTGGTAGACACCAGTGTACACAGGCTCTGCAGAATGTATATTACCACCCAGTGACTATATAGTGGTAGATAGGAGTGTACACAGGCTCTGCAGACTGTATATTACCACCATGCAGTGACTATATAGTGGTAGATAGGAGTGTACACAGGCTCTGCAGACTGTATATTACCTCCATACAGTGACCATATAGTGGTAGATAGCAGTGTACATGGGCTCATCGCATTGCATTGCCCATGCCGCTGCCTTTTATAGGCCAGAAGCTTATTACAAAGGGCTCAACGGGACCGGATGATCTCAGCTGTTGTGACTTACGGGCGGTGGTTTGCTGCACCGCTGGGTCTATATAACCCAGCGATGCAGCTGTGGGGCGAGGAGGGCCTGCTCCCAGACACTGTGCCACCATATGTGCTGAATAATAAAGCTACATGTATGTGTGTCTTTATCTGTACTTCCTGGCTCATTTATGATAAAGCATCCTAATATCAACATGTAACATTTTGTGGAAGATAAAATTCATTAGTGTAATGTGCTTTACCCGGAGCCAAGAACCATTCACAGTCCATAGCAACCAATCAGAGCTGATAGGAACTAGAGGCCATAACAACCAATTAGAGCCCACTGCAACCAATCAGAGCTCATAACATCCAATCAGAGCCCATAGCAATCAATCAGAGCCCACTGCAACCAATCAGAGCCCATTGCAACCAATCAGAGCTCATTGCAACCAATCAGACCCCATAACGACCAATCAGAGCTCATAGCAACCAATCAGAGCTCATAACATCCAATCAGAGCTCAGCTTTTATTATCCCAGAGCACTGTATGAAATCAAAGGGGAGCTCTTATTGGTTGCAATGGGTTCTAATTGGTTGCTATGGGCAACAAAGACATTCTTACTGCTAGATAGTTTCTATACATAAGGTCTATAGAGTCATCTTTCCTGGTATAGAGGTATCTGGCAGGAACAGAAAAGTCTGGAGGGGAACAGAGAAATCTGCATGTGCATGGAAAAGAGAAGTTTGGAGAGGACCAGCGGAGTCTGGAGAGGACCAGAGAAGACTGGAGAGTGCCAGAGGAGACTGGGCAGGGCCAGAGGAATCTGGAGAGAACCAGAGGAGACTGGAGAGGACCAGAGGAGACTAGAGAGGACCAGAGGAGACTGGAGAGGACCAGAGGAGTTTGGAGAGGGCCAGAGGAGTCTGGAGAGGATCAGAGGAGTCTGGAGAGGACCAGAGGAGACTGGAGAGGACCAGAGGAATCTGGGGAGGACCAGAGGAGACACGAGAGGACCAGAGGAGAATGGATAGGAGCAGAGGAATCTGGGGAGGACTAGAGGATTCTGGGGAGGACCAGAGGAGACAGGAGAGGGACAGAGGAGACAGGAGAGGTACAGAGGAGACTGGCGAGGATCAGAGGAGTCTCGCGAGGACCACATGAGACTGGAGAGGACCAGAGGAATCTGGGGAGGACGAGAGGAGACAGGAGAGGGCCAGATGAGTGTCGATAGGGACAGAGGAGTCTGGATAGGACCAGAGCAATGTGGAGAGGACCAGAGGAGACTATAGAGTACCAGAGGAATCAGGAGAGGACCAGAGGAGTCTGTAAGACCAGAGGAGAGTGGAGGCCCAGAGGAGACTGGAGAGGACCACAGAAATCTGAAAAGGACCACAGGAGTCTTCAAAAGTTCCAGGGATAGAGGAATGGATTGATTGTACACAACAGGGTGAATGAAGGACAACCCTGGCAAGACTAAGGCCCAACCTCGAAAGGACTGCCAATCTTACTGTTTAGTGGAAAACTCTCTGTTCTTGCCTATAATGTCTTAATTCAATCAACAAACTCTCCTGAACATGAGGCAAAAGTACTGACCAAAGATACTCATGTTTAACTCAATCAATACATTTTGCCTAATTTTAGCAACAAGCACCCCTTCCAATCACCTGCTCCACTGCCTCTTGGACACTGAACACAGCACTAAATGTACTGCAGCCTGTAACACATCAGTGCTGGGGCCCTAAAAGAAGCCTGGATGCTGTTTTTACCAACCGATTAAACAACACTTTTGCCAAAATCTTTCTTTCCACATTGAGAAGCGCTATGACATGTCAGTTCTCAATGTGGAATTGGATCTCCATCCCTGGTTAAATAATCATGGCTGACCTCCTCGTTGACTCTGCAGAGTACGGAGGACACAGCTTCCTCCTCTAAATAAAATCTATAGCTTCTTCTAAGATTGGTAAATCCCATGTGATCTAGAATGTGCTGGGTGTTGGCATTTATTAGGTGAACTTCACTAGCATTGCCATTTAAAGTGTCGCATTCTAAATTCAGCTAAATTCAGCTTCTTTTTCCTGGGGCCATGTGACAGTATGGTAGTCTCCTCCAAAGACCACCTATCTAGAATAAAAAAAAGATAGGACATGATTCTTGAAAGGAAACCAACCTCCCCCTTCTTCTATACTATTCGATATCTTTGAATGCAATATTTGAGTTTTACACCAAACAAAGAAGAAACAAACATATACAACCAAAAAATATATACTTACCTCCCTTGTCTTTTCTTATTGAAAGTAGATAAATTTGTTAAAGGAAGAATATTTATGGTTAGAGGATGTTAAATGAAGGACATAAATATTCAGGTGGTGTGTCCGGGATATAAATTCAAGCCAGGGGTGTAAATGTTAGAAACCCCCAGAACAGGTAAACAGGAAAGGAAAGACAGACTGTCCCCAAATCTGTATCTGCCTACTTGCCTGCCCGACCCTAAGTAATCAGTGGCAACTGTACAGCAGTCCCTGCCCTGAATATGTGAACATAGAGAGAGGACAAATCAGACAATACAAAAACGTGAGGCAAAAAGGATAGTCAGAGGAAAAGCAAGACATCAGCAAGACATCAGCAACCAAAACAACAATAGGCATGGCGAGATCGTGGGGCTCCGATCACTTAACTGGCAGCTGGAAGCCTTATGAAGGCTTCCATTGCTGCCATGTTTTATTGTTTCACTGCTTCCTGCCGCAGAAAGTAGTGAAACTGCCATATTGGTACACATTAATACATTGAAACCAGAAGTTTCCATCTCCTCTATATAAAGGCATTGTTATTACTTTCTGCAAAGTCAAAAGTTTACATACACTAGGATTTCTATACTTTTAAACAATTTGGGACCGCCCATATGATGATGTCATGTCTTTGGAAGCTTCTTTTTAACGGCAGCATCTGAGTTAATTAGAGACATAGCTGTGGATGTATTTTGAAACACACTAGAAACTGCTCAAGAAGGAGACTGTGTCTCAGAGATGAACGTGCTTTGGTCTGACATGAGCATATCAACCCAAGAACAAAAGCAAAAGACCTTGTGTAGATGCTGGTGAAAGATGCTAAGATTGTGTCATTATCCACAGTGAAACGAGTACTGTATCAACATGGGCTGAAAGGCCGTTCTGCCAGGAAGAAGCCATTACTCCAAACGAGACATCTAAAAGCCAGATTAATGTTTGCAAATTCACACAGGAACAAAGATCTACATTTTTGCAGACCTGTCCTGTGGCCTGACAAAACTAAAATTGGACCGTTTGGCCATAATGACTAGTGATGAGCGATTACGTTGACTATCGTCATTGGGTCGGTAGACGATATCGGCAATTATCAATAAGATATCCGATAGTCGATAATAGATTATCGCCGATGACCATTAAAGTCTATGGGAGAGGAACAACACCTTCATTCTTACACCCAAACAGGGATGGAGAAGCTGGAATTAACATCCCAACAGTCAAATGGATACGTGCTACATCTTAGGCAACACACTTAGTTAAAAGCCACAGAAAAAAAACTCCAGACCATTCACTATCCCTGCCCTGTACCACAGCATGACCCTTAAAACCTGCATAAACCACAAATCAAAAAGTGCCAGAAGGCAGTATGATTTGAAACCATCATTTTATTGAACGGGGACATTGACTATCCTGTCCTGGAACGCAGCATGAGCCCCAAACCTGCATAAACCCCAGATTAAAAAAGTGCGGAAAAAGGAGTCTTTCAACCACCTTTTTAGTTGAACTGGACATTAACTATATCTGCCCTGTACCGCAGTATGACCATTAAACCGTCTGACCCACAGATTAAAAAGTGCTGGGAAAGGGTCTTTCAACCCACCATTTTAGTTGAACTGGACATTGACTATACCTGTTCTGTACCACAGTATGACCTTAAACCTGTCTGACCCACCAATTAAAAGTGCCGTAAAAAGGAGTCTTTGACTCCCATTTTAGTTGAACTGGACATTGACTTACCTTGTCCTGGGCACAGCATGACCCCTAAACCTGTTTGACCCACAGATCACAAAGTGGACTATGCTATTTTGTACAGTGACTCCCCATTTAGTATATTTTTTGGTAATGACATTTTTTTACAGAATTTATTTAGGGAAGTTTTATTTATAGTTTTACATTATCATATTGCTTTTTTTTTTCAAGTGTGATAACATACCACATACACCCCCCCCTTTGCAGTTTTTAAAGGGTATTTTTTACACGTGTAGATGTGTTAATTCGTCCGCACACCCCATAAGTAATAAAAATGTCTTAATCATCTCAAAAAACACTTCTTAGTTGAGAAGACATTTGCCCTCCTGGCTTCTGAGAGTGATTCAGCCAATCAATTAAAGGGTTTCATTTTCCTCCAAATTTTCTTCAGTGATTAGGGACAGACTCCCCTGGAGATCAAATGATGCGACCCATAGTGACTCCAGCCCCAGAAAATTTTAAGCCTCAAAAATTGTGCAATTTGTGTCCAGCCCTGAAGCCCTTTTTGACACTACTTAAACCTCACAGAAATCACCTTTTCAAAATCTGAGGTGACTCTATCAACAAAGCTTGACTGACCAAAAGTGCAAAAAACACCTATCTGAAATGTATACGGATAATAAAAGATATTTTTGGCACCTATCAATTCACCTGTGGTGACTACACAATTGCTGGATTCAAATTTAACTGCAAGGTGGCTCTATCAACAAATCTGGACTGGGCAAAAGTGCAAAAAACAAGTATCTGAAATGTATACGGATAATAAAAGGTATTTTTGTCAACTATCAACCTGAGGTTACTACAAAATTGCTGGATTCAAATTTTACTGCAATGTGGCTCTATCAACAAATCTGGATGGGCCAAAGTGCAAAAAACACGTAAACTGAAATGTTATACGGATAATAAAAGTTTTTTTTGGCACCTATCAACCTGTGGTGACTACACAATTGCTGTATTCAAATTTAACTGCAAGGTGGCTCTATCAACAAATCTGGACTGGGCAAAAGTGCAAAAAACACGTATCTGAAATGTATACGGATAATAAAAGGTATTTTGGCACCTATCAAGTCACCCGTGGTGACTACACAATTGCTGGAATTCAAATTTAATGCAAGGTGGCTCTATCAACAAATCTGGACTGAGCAAAAGTGCAAAAAAACGTATCTGAAATGTATACGGATAATAAAAGGTATTTTGGCACCTATCCACCTGTGGTGACTACAAAATTGCTGTATTCAAATTTAACTGCAAGGTGGCTCTATCAACAAATCTGGACTGGGCAAAAGTGCAAAAAAACACGTATCTGAAATGTATACGGTTATTTAAAAGGTATTTTTGGCACTATCAACCTGTGGTGACTACACAATTGCTGTATTCAAATTTAACTGCAAGGTGGCTCTATCAACAAATCTGGAATGGGCAAAAGTGCAATAAACTCATATCTGAAGTGTATACGGATAATAAAAGGGGATTTGGCACCTATCAATTCACCTGTGGTGACTACACAATTGCTGGATTCCCAAATTTAACTGAAGGTGGTCTATCAACAAATTCTGGACTGAGCAAAAGTGCAAAAAACACGTATCGAAATGATTTCGAATATAAAAAGTATTTTTGGCACTATCAACCTGTGGGGACTACAAAAATTTCTGTATTCAAATTTAACTGCAGGTGGCTCTATCAACAAATCTGGACTGGGGAAAAGTTCAAAAACACGTATCTGAAATGTATACGGATTTAAAAAAAGGTTTTTTTTGGCACTATCAACCTGTGGTGACTACACAATTGCTGGATTCAAATTTAACTGCAAGGTAGCTCTATCAACAAATCTGGACTGGGCAAAAGTGCAAAAAACACGTATCTGAAATGTATACAGATAATAAAAGGTATTTTTGGCACCTATCAACCTGTGGTGACTACACAATTGCTGTATTCAAATTTAACTGCAAGGTGGCTCTATCAACAAATCTGGACTGGGCAAAAGTGCAAAAAACACGTATCTGAAATGTATACGGATATAAAAGGTTATTTTGGCACCTATCAATTCACTGTGGTGACTACACAATTGCTGGATTCAAATTTAACTGCAAGGTGGCTCTATCAACAAATCTGGATGAGCAAAAGTGCAAAAAACAGTATCTGAAATGTATACGGATAATAAAAGGTATTTTGGCACCTATCAATTCACCTGTGGTGACTACAAAAATTGCTGGATTCAAATTTAACTGCAAGGTGGCTCTATCAACAAATCTGGACTGAGCAAAAGTGCAAAAAACACGTATCTGAAATGTATACGGATAATAAAAAGTATTTTTGGCACCTAACAACCTGTGGTGACTACAAAATTGCTGTATTCAAATTTAACTGCAAGGTGGCTCTATCAACAAATCTGGACTGACCAAAAGTGCAAAAAACACCTATCTGAAATGTATACGGATAATAAAAGGTATTTTTGGCACCCATCAACCTGTGGTGACTACACAATTGCTGGATTCAAATTTTAACTGCAAGGTGGCTCTATCAACAAATCTGGAAATGGGCAAAAGTGCAAAAAAAAAATGTATCTGAAATGTATACGGATAATAAAAGGTATTTTTGGGGACCCATCAACCTGTGGTGACTACACAAATTTCTGGATTGAAATTTAACTGCAGGGTGGCTCTATCAACAAATCTGGACTGGGCAAAAGTGCAAAAAAACAAGTATCTGAAATGTATACGGAAATAAAAGGTATTTTTGGCACCTATCAATTCACTGTGGTGACTACACAATTGCTCGACTCAAATAAAACCGCAAGGTGGCTCTAACAACAAATCTGGACTGGACAAAAGTGCAAAAAAAACACGTATCTGAAATGCATACAGATAATAAAAGGTATTTTTGGCACCTATCAACCTGTGGTGACTACACAATTGCTGGATTCAAATTTAACTGCGAGCTACCTCTATCAACAAAGCTGGACTGGGCAAAAGTGCAAAAAAACACGTATCTGAAATGTATACGGATAATAAAAGGTATTTTTGGCACCTATCAACCTGTGGTGACTCACAATTGCTGGATTCAAATTTAACTGCAAGGTGGCTGTATCAACAAAGCTGAACTGGGCAAAAATTTAAAAAGAACAAACCCATCTGAAATGTATACTGATAATCAAAGTGGATTTTGCACCTAACAAATAGACCTGCAGTTATTAGAAAAGATCTGTATCCTAAAATAAGTTCAGGGGTGCCCCAAAATCCAAGTAATATTTCAACAGTAAACTGTTAATAATAAAGCTATTGCAATGCAATGTCTGCATTTTCAATATCCAGTATCCTTTAAAGAGCTTGTCTGTGTTCGCCCACGGCCCCTCCCCCCGCTCCTCCCCGTGACTTTACAGGGCTAGATGCTCCTTTAAAATTCTCTGCCTAACTACCTAAAATCAGCAAATCTCTGATCTAACTGAGTTCTAAGGATCACAGCTAAAAGTAGAGCTGCCTCTGTGAACAAATAGAATAATTTCGCTGAGCTGTTTGCACAGAGGCAGAGGCACGTCTACTGCTTTGGGGATACTGGGCACACACTGATCATGAACAGGAAGGGCTGTTCTATGTAAAACGAGGTCATGTGATTTTTCCAGCCATTCGCAACCATAAAACATCCCAGTCATGACGTCGCACACACATCTCACCCTGCTCTATTCTGTAAGCTGATTGCTGGCCGCCAAAATGACAGGAAGCGCCGAAAATGGCGCGATCTTAATAGATTATTCACAGTTTTAACCCAAATATCGCGTGATCTAAAAAAACCGATCAACGTAAATACCGTGCCGATTTCAAATTTGTCGATAATAATCACTCAACACTAATAATGACCATCGCTACATTTAGAGGAAAAAGGGAGAAGCTTGGAAGCCTAAGAACACCATGCCAACTGTGAAACACCGGGGTGGCAGCATCATGTTGTGGGGTTGTTTTGCTGCAGGAAAGACTGGTGCACTTCACAAAATACATGGTATCATGGGGAAAGAGGCATTTGGTGGCAATACTGAAGCAACATCTCAAGACAAACAGCCAGGAAGTTAAATTTGGTCTTTCCCAAATGGACAATAACCCCACGCATACTGCCAAACTGGTTAAAAAATGGGATTGAGGATATGCAGTCAATGTTTTGGAGCGGCCATCACAAAGCCCTGATCTGAATCCTATTGAA
Source organism: Phyllomedusa bahiana (assembly GCA_025379985.1). NCBI lineage: Eukaryota > Metazoa > Chordata > Amphibia > Anura > Hylidae > Phyllomedusa > Phyllomedusa bahiana. Next base: position 19,237 of record JAODAL010036057.1, read on the forward strand.
AAAATATGCGCAGGGCCGTCTTTCCATTGGGCCAGGTAGGCACTACCCGGGGGCCCCACGAGCTCAGAGGGCCCCCGAACATTGCCTACCTTGCCACTGGGAGTACACCCAGGGCGTTCATTGGACTACCGCCAGTCAGCGCAAGGGCCCGGCTTCAGATGCGGCCCCTGCTATTGCTGTGCCTGCGCTTTAAATGCTCACAGCGCAGGCAGACAACACTGAGCAGAGGCCAGACCACGATCTTCTGAGCTCTGCACTACAGCCCGCTCCTCCCCTCTCCAGCAGTGGCCATGAAGAGCAGGAGACTGCTGGGGAGAGAAGAGCAGGAGACTGCTGGGGAGAGAAGAGCAGGGATTTCCCCCTCCTCCCTCTAACCATCGGCAGTGAGGAGAAGATGACTGCCAGTCCCATAGACTTCAGAACCAGTGAGTGACTGGGGAGGGGGGAGTGTGGGGTGTTGGGGGGCATTCCAGTGTCTATCTGCTGGCTGTGTATCTAAGCCTACCCCGTGTACACTATCAACTGCTGGCTGTGTATCTAAGCCACCCAGTGTTTTTCTTTCATCTGCTGGCTGTGTATTAAGCCCACCCCGTGTATACTATCATCTGCTGGCTGTTTATCTAAGCCTACCCAGTGTATACTATCTGTGGCTGTGTATCTAAGCCTACCCCGTGTATACTATCTGGTGGCTGTGTATCAAGCCTACCCAGTGTTTTACTATTGCTGGCTGTGTATCTAAGCCTACCCAGTGTATACTATCATCTGCTTGGGTGTGTATTTTGGTTACCCAGGGGATTTCCTCATCTTTTGGCTGTGTATTAAGCTTACCCAGGAGTATTTATCATTTGCTGGCCGTGGATTTTTAATACCCCGTGTTTTTCTTTAAACTTTTGGTGTGTATTAAGCCCACCCCGGGTATTTTTATAAACTTTTGGTGGTTTCTTTTAAACTACCCAGTGGGATTCTATATCTGTGGTGTGTATCTTTAACTTTAAACCCGTATATACCCCTTTATTTGTGGTGTGTATCTAAACCTTTTTTAGTTCTTTCTTTTGCTGTTTCCCGTTTTTAGCGAATGCCATTCCCCGTGGGGAATTTGGGGGGCCCATGGGGGGGGTTTAGAACAGGTGGGTTTTTTAATTTCCATGCCGTGTTGTTTTAAGGTCGGGGTTTAATCCCCCCGCCCCCCCCCCCCCCCCCCCCCCCCCCCCCCTTTTCGGGGGATTCTTCAGGCCTGTAATTTGCGCTGTACCCGCCCCTAAAAAACGGGGGGAGATACGTCCCAAATCATTTCGGTAATTTCCCCAAAAACTCAAAGGGGAACTTTGGATTACGTCTTCTTTCCCCCCTTTACAAAAATTGGCGGGGGAATTTTAAATGACTGGGGAATTCTAGCGGCGGGGTACGCGCCGTGGTATTTGAAAGGGCTATGGGCCCGGCCCCAGGGTGTCCCTCCCCCACCCTGCGGGCGGGAGGAGCGCGTATGAGGTTTCGGGCTCCCAAGAAACATCGATGTATTGCGCCATGTATTATTGGGGCCCCATACTTGTGTGAAAATAGCCAAAGTGATGTGTTAACTGTATTTTTGGTTGGTTGGGAGGGGCCCCGTGCACAGCAAAAACCCAAAGGGGCCCTTAAAAGTTTTTTAAGGCGGGGTTGGTATGGCAAAAACTGAAAAAAGGGTGGGTGGAGCAAAGCAACCCCCAAACATGGCTCAGTTACAAACCCGTTTGTCAGGGGAAGGGGCCAAAATTGCTAAACCCCCCTTTTTGTGAGGAAACTTTTTGGGGGGTTCCCGACGTTTGACCCAAGTCCCAAAAGGGTTTTAAAGGGCCCAAGTACCCAATGCTAATGGAAAAGTATGGAAACTTCTGACTTTGCCCGAAAGGGAAAAAAAAAAATTAGTGTTTAGCCCTTTAAAAACGACTATCGTATCGGGGTGATAGTCGATATGCCAATTTTTCATGATGATTTATGGTTTGTCGATGAGATTATCGCCAAAGCCCTTAAATTAACTATGGGAGGGAAAAACAAAAATTTTTTCTTACACCAAAAAGGGCAAAGAAGCTGGAATTAAAAAATCCCACAACAGTAAAATGGGAACGTGCTACATCTTTTTCAAAACCCCTTAGGCAACAAGAGTACAAAAAAAAGTCCACACCATTTTCTATTCCCTTTTTCTTTACCACAGATGACCCTTAAACCCACATGGGCCCCCAAAATTAAAAAAGGGCCCGAAAGGCCCGTTTGATTTGAACCATAAATTTTTGTTTTTAAAAAGGGCATTTAATAACCTGTCCCGGAAAAACGCTTTTACCCCTTAAAAAAAGTCTTTAACCCCCAAAAATTAAAAAATGCCGGGAAAAAAAAGGGGACTTTGGGCCCCAAATTTTTGTTTCACTGGGAATTTGGGCATTTTTTTTTCCTGTCCTGGGGGGGCAGGGTTTTGGGCCCCCAAAACCCGATGAAACCCCCCATTTTTAAAAAATGCCGGGGAAAAAGGGGGGTCTTTTTAAACCCCATTTTTTTTTTTAAAATGGACTTTTACCCATACCTGTTGTACCGCAGTTTTGACCCCTTTAAAAAAGTTTGACCCCCGATTCCCAAAGTGGCACTATGCTATTTTTTCAGTGCTGTCATTTAGTTTTATTTTTTGGTAATGAAATTTGTTTTTCAGAAATTTTTTTGGGGAAGTTTTATTTATTTGTTTTACATTATTTTTTTTGCTTTTTTTCAAGTGTGAAACATACAAAAAACACCCCTCCTGCATTTAAAAGGTATTTTTTCCATGTAGATTTTTTAATTTTTTGCCACCCCAATAAGTATAAAATTCCAAAATACCCCCAAAAAATTTTAGTTGAAAAGACATTTGCCCTCCGGCTTCTGAGAGTATTAGCCAACAATTTTTGGGTTTCTTTTTTCCCCCAAAAACCTTTTCGGTGATTGGGAAGACTTCCGGGATCAATCAGCGACCCTAGTACTCCACCCCCAGAAATTTAAGCCTCAAATTGTGTAATTTGTGTCAGCCCTGGAGCCCTTTTTTACATAAAACCTCACAAAAAATCACCTTTTTCAAATCTTTTTTTTTTAAGGGAAATTTAAAAGTCTCCTGTTGTCCCTAAGGGTGAGAGCCGTGCTGGCATCATCTGTTAAAGGAGGTTCAGCTGCCCGGGCCAGTTACAGTGGGGGCGGTGAGAGCCCCGGCTGGCGTCGTATTATTAACACGAGGGTTTAGCTGCCAGGGCCGGGGTTTTCAGTGGATGCGGTGGAGCAAGGTTAGCGTCTGTCATTATTAAAAAGCAGGTTCAGTGCCCGGGCCGGGTTATTTGGGTGCGGGGGGAGAGCCGGCTGGCGTCCCTCATCTATTAACACGGTAAAATGCCCCTTTTGACGCAGCAAGAAAGCAGTCGTGCTGAAGCAGAGGCGGAAGCGGAAGTGTGAGCTAGACCTCCCGCCTTTCCCCAGTACACAGTAAGGGGCTGGGTTTGGCTTGCCCCCCCGTTTGAGGTGCACCAATGAGATTCACTTGGAAATGCTGGTGGTTGACGCTCCCTTTCCCCCGGTGCCCTTTTTTTGGCATTCTTTTTTTCGTTTCACTCAACGTAAATGGGGAAATTGTCTCTGTTCTTTTTTCTTGTCCGTGCTCCATATCTTTTTATTAAACGGGTTGTCTCACTACAGGGATTGTATCATGTTAAAAGATTTGCAAAAAAAAGTCATTTTGCAAAATGTGTCCTTAAAAAGTGTCCTACCTATTCCTTTTTTTGACAGACCCTGCCCTAAAAATTTAAAACATGACCTTCAGCCACTCTTGACAATTGTGAAGAACAAATGTGTGTTAAAAAAACCAATTTTTTACAATAGGACCTTTGTTAGTGTTGTCACGCAACTGCCCCCAAAAATTCAAAACAAAAACCCTTTGGCCCAGTTTGACAATTGTGAAGAAAAAATGTCTGTTAAAAACCACTTTTTAAAAAATAGGACCTGTAGAAAGCTGTACTTCACAGCAACTCCCCCCAAAAATTAAAAAACATGACCCTTTGGCATCTTGACAATTGTGAAGAACAAATGTCGTTAGAACCCTTTTTTAAAATAGGACCTGTAGTATAGCTGCATTTAAAGCAGCGCCCCAAAAAATTATAAAAATGACTTCTCAGCCCTGTTAAAATTGGGTGGGGAAAAATGCACTTAGAAGTCACTTTCTTTTCCCCAAAGGACCTTGATTATAGCTGTATCTCACGCCCATGCCCCCAAAACATTTACAGTGCGAAAAATTTTTAAAGATGAAGTGATAAATGGAATACGTTTTTTTCATGAAAAACCCTGTACAATTGGTGTCTTTTATAGTTCCTCACCTCAAAACCCGAAAAAAGATATTTAAAAATTTTTTTTTTAAGGGACCATTCTGTTTTAAGGGAAGTGAAATGACCGGCAAATAATCGGTGACCTCGGCAAATTTGGGGCACAAATCATCAGGTCCCCCGCCGATTCATCTTGATGAAAGTCCCAAAGATTAAATTATTTGGGGAAGCCGGTGCGTTTGTCTGTATGATCCCCAGTGTGCTGAAAGGTCGCTAAAATATGACGCTCGGTTCGTTGCAAAAGCCTACAGTCCTGACCTGTGTGTTGCGGTCTTCAAGACAGATTAATTTCAAAAACGGCCTGGTTTCTTTGGGGAGTGATGCCACCAGGGACCTTGGGGGAAAAGAATCCTGACCATCCTGTGGTTTTTAAGTCGTGCGTCGAGCCTGGGCCACGTTACCCCCAGAGACATCCACCCAGCTACCCCAATGAATGTCACAGGATTTTAGGGCCTTGGCCGTGCTTACTAGCAAAGTACGGGGGTGAGATGGAGTTTTGCGGACACAGTTTTAGACAAGCGCTTTTAAATTTTAGAAACGTGGCTGGCCGGGCAGGAACGGTTCCTGGAAAAAAAAATGCCGCTTGGCATTGGTTTGGGGAAAGGAAAGGGCCATGACGTGGCGGAAAAACCCTCGTGTCCCCCAGATGGAAAGGCAACTTTCCAAAGGCCAAAAGTGGCAATGCCCAAATTAGGTTTTGGCTTTGGGTGGTTTGGGTTTTTAAAGGGTTTCTTCTGCTCCCAAAACCGGTAGACAAAAGAGGGGTGAAATGGCCCATACGGCTTAGTGCTAAAAATTTTTATTGACCACCCGGGAATCCTAGTCAGTATTTTTTTGAATGAGTAAAGGAGGTAGATTGGCCCCAGCCAGTTTTATTTTTACAGGGGAAATCCTTTCTAGATAAAAGATATTGTTTACCGGACGTGCTATGTCAAAAAACAGGCAGCCCCAAGTAATACAAAAAGAGGAAAGTAGTAGCACCCCAGTTCCTTCTTTATATCTTTCATTTAATCCATTTCACGGGCACGCAAGCATACAGCTTGGAGAGACACCCCAACCCACAGCTGTTTCACGTCACCGACGCTTTCTCAAGGTTTTAGAAAGCGTGGGATGACGTGAAACGTGTGGGCTTGTGGGTTTTCCTCCAAGCCTGTATGCTCGCGTGCCCGGAATGGATTAAAAAAAAATAAGAAAGAAGGAAGGGTTGATGCTGACTTCTCCTTTTTTGGATCTTTTAAGAATTAGTTTTTAAAGTTAAATTTCCTAATTTAAATTTCCTATGTTACTGAAAATCAGTGCTTTTAGATACAAGGGTTGTTATGGGGGCCCTTGTTTTTTTGGGGAAAAACGCGTAATGAAAAATAACCCAGGTTAGAGAGAAGCGATGGAAAACAGGTGTTTATGGTTTGTCCGGAGTTTCTCCGGAATGTTTTTTTCCTTTCGGGTTAACCCCGAAGGGCGGGATTCAAAGGGGGGGGTTGATATGGAAAAATACTGAGTGTCCTTGTGTACACTTTTTCCAGGGATATGTTTTAACAAGAAAAAGCGGAAAATTTTTTGCGAGTTAGAAATACTGGACCTGTGGGGATGAGGGACGCCTCGCCGCCCCAGTTAGTAACCCCGGTATACTCTTATCTCGTGGGCCCCTTCTCCCCCCTGTATTACGGATAAATGAAGTGAAAGATTCCTGGGGAAGCTTGGGCCGTATAAGGGGGTACACGTGAAAGGTGTTGAAAAGGGTTATCTCCTATCTTCGTGGTCCGTGTTAAAAGCTATGGATAGATGATGCTTTTTAAATTTGATGAAGCTTTGACCCATATTAGGTGTGATGTAAGTATTTATAATCCCTTTATGCGGGGGCCCTTGTCTTTTTAAACTATATATTCAAAAGTAACCAATATTCATATCTCTTTTGTTTATGTAAACATTTAATTCTTTAATAATAAAGTAAATAAAGCATTGGATGTTTCCCTTCTTTTAAAACCGTATGCGCCCCCCCCAAATAGTGGCAAAAAAATTGGTACCAGAAGTGTTAAACAACGGGAAAGGTTTTTCATTAAGGGGGGGGTTTATAGCGACCTCTTGCCTTAAAAATCTAATTTAGCAAAATTCGAAATCCGGAAAATGGTGAAAAACACGGGGAAAAAGGTTTTTCTGATTAAGGGAGGTTGATACGACCTCCGACCTAAAAAGCAGATTTAAAAAAAATCCCAATAATCCGGAAATGGTGTAAAACAAAGGGCAAAAGGTTTTTTTTCTGTTTAAAGGGGGAGTGTTGATAGCGCCCTTTTGGATTTAAAAAAATCAATTTTTAGCAAAATTCGATAACCCGGAATAGGGTTTAAAACAAATGACAAAAGTTTTTTTTTTAAAGGGGATGTTGATGGGGCCCCCCTGCCCTTTATTTCAAATTTTAGCAAAATTCTAATAGTCGGGAATTTTGAACCCCATCCAAAAATCCAGAATAAATTGAAATTTGTGTAAAACATGTCTCCTTTAAAAAAAGGGGTTGTAAATATATCTTTTTGATTTTTTGGGCTGGGAGCAGGCTCCCTATTGTGTTTTGCCAATAAGGGGGCTGCAAGTGTTGTTTTTTGGTGAATAAGGGGATAATTGAAAAAAAAAAAGAACCCCACTGATGTGGTCACCAAAGGGGAAAATTTGAAAGGAACAAGGAATTGAATGAACTACATTAAATTCCTTAAGAGGTTGGATTTTGTACTTTCTTTAGGAAACACATAAAATTATTTAGTTTTTAAAAAAAAAAAGCGGAGAAGGAAAAAAAAAAGTAAGAAATGTAGGTAGGGAAATGGCAATTAAAAAGAAAAAAAGAGGTGTTTTAAATACATGGGACAAATCGCTTTTTTCAGTTTTTTTTTAAAAAAAAGCAATCCTGTAAAAAAGAGCTAAACTCAGGTCTCTTTATCGGGCAAGTTATTTTCTAAGAAACACATGCAGCGTAAAAATTTTAAAAGTGGTTTTATGTGCAAGATAAGCAGTGTAAAAGGGTTTTATTGTCTTAAATTAATTCAGAGTCTGATGTACAGGTCTAGGATTTTTACATTTTAGACAGGTTCATTTCTGTGTTCAAGTCAAATGTTGTCATATGTTTGGTTTGTTTGTTTGTAAATTTTTTCTTGTTTTGTGTTCTGTTTTGCAAAAAGTTTGACCCGCAGGGAATGGTCGATTTTGATTAGTAGCTTTTGGTTTTGGGGAAAAAATCTTGTCTTTGGCAGTAGAAAAAAAACAGTTTGCAGCTCATTACACGGCAAGAAATATGTACTTGTAGAAAGTATATTTACATCTGAAATTTAACGGCCGCATATTGGGTGGGCTGAGTTTTACTATTTAAAATAAGAATATTATTTTGACGACATTTTTTGTTTTTTTCCAGGCAAATCTTCCTGTATATTGGAGTTAATTGTTTTTGTTGAAGGAAAAAGTTGTTTTTGTGTAATTGACTTTTTTGTTTTTTTTCAGGTAATTAGGTAAAATCTTGACGATGTATGGAACATAGAGAATATATTGTGTAAGCATATATTGTAATAAATAATGCATGTCATTTTGGTTTAAAAATGACCTATAGTTGTGATTTAAAGGGTATCCTCTTAAATTGATTTTTTTAAAGATAAATCCCTTGGTATTTTCTGAGTTCATTTTGATACCTTGATTGTGCACACATTTTTTGTTTGAAAAAGTTTTTGTTTTAATGTTGTTTTTATGGACCCTTTTGCTAAGTTTGCTTTCCCTTCCCCGAACGTTAATTGCTGGGGGGGATTAATTTTCTTTTATTTCGGAGTGGAGAAAAAAAAAGATTTTTTAGGATCCCAAAGATATCTAAAAAAGAAACGGGGGTTCAATTTTTTGAAATCAAGCCCTGGGGCACAGAAAATTAAACCCGAGTGTATTTGGGAGTACTATGGGTTTTTGGGAAACAAATTTGATTTTAATCAACTTTTCCCCCCATAACACAACTTGGCATTCCCATTGGATAATTTTTTGTTTGGAGCTCCAATTTATAAAAAGTTAACAAAGAATTCCCTTTGTTTTTAAAGGTAGACCCAGTGGGTTTCCCCATCAGTGTATATTGGGGGCCCGGGGGTTGTTGTTTGTCTCATGTTTTTTGTTTTTGATGTCTATTGGCATTTTGGACAACTTTTTGATTGTTTTGAATACTAAAAAGGTCAAGTCATATTGCATATAAGCTGCTTTTTTTTCTTTGTTGCATGTTAATCTGTCCCTAAAGTAAAGGCCTGAAAAAACACAAGAATACTCTAGGGGGAAATAAAATAAATGAAAATAGTTAATTGTTTAAAAATAAGAAAAAATAAATGTATTTAGGATTTATGACAAAGAAGGATTAGGGTTTATGAATATCCCTAAAAAATATTGGAAGGGCAGGGAAAAGTTTCCATATCTTTTGGTTTAGAACATAAAAAGGTTGACCTTTCTGTACTAGGCCCCTACAGATGGGGGGGCGATCATTTTTCTACTGTTTTTTAAAGAGAAAATAAATGCCGGGAAAAGGAAAAAAAAGGATGGAATCGATGATATTATTTATAACATTGGATATGTGCACTCTAGTATGAGTGGAAAATTTTGTTCCACCACCTTTAAAAGGGGAACTTTTTCCAATTTTTTTTTTTAACCCCCCCACCTTTCTTTTCCCCCTTAGTTTTTTATTTCCTGATTGTAGATTTTCAATTTTTGGCCCTCATATTTGATTATGGGGAAAACATTCTTGCTTGCGCGCTTTAACAGCAGTCAGAGAGATACTTTTTAAAGCAGCTTCATGCAATGGATTCTTAAAACAGTTTTTGCCCCTTGACTTTAATAGAGATTTTCTAGTTATGCTCTGTGAACCCAAGGGGGAAAGGGAGGGGAAAAGGGGGATCGTGACTGTGATCTCTTCTTTTTGACTTTGGGGTTCTGTGTTTCTGTACACAAGGGTCCCTTTCAGTTTTTACCCTGCTATTACTGATAATGAGCACACTGCGAAAACCTCTAAACAAACAGGAATGTCAGACGATTATTGGCTTAGTGGCCAAAGTGAAAACTGCAGACTTAGGAATTATTAAAAAAATACTGTAAATAATGGGAAAATTTTAAAAAAAAATAACCAAAAAATTTATAAAAAAAGTGTTTAACATAAAAAAGTGAGTTAAAAAATAACCCTTTTTTTTATGACACATTCCCTTTTTAACGATGGTTTCAATTTTTTGGTAAAACAAACCCGGGGGGATAAAGGGCCCCCCCAGACCTGTAGAAGTTATTGCTAGGGGGGAAAAAAAAGGGAGTGAGGGAAAACCCGAGAAGAAAAGTGGAAGCAGATGTTTTCCCAAAGAATAATAATCTTTTTTTTCTTTTTTATATCCAATTTCCAAACTTGGAAGCGTTTGGGTTTATCGTATTTGCAGGGATGGTTCCCTTTTGGGGCCTGTTAAAGGGCCCCCCGTTGCACAACAAAAAGAGGAAGTGCCAGTCAAAGAATATTTCCTTATGGGGGGGAAAATTTAAAAAAAAACTTTAAAAATTTTGGACAATTTTATGAAAAATTTATGTAACCCAAAATTGCTACTGGGTACTGAAATACAAAAGACATGCATGGAACTGTACCAACCCCCCCTTGGGAAATATGGGGCAAAATTTATAGGGGGGTTTTGTCCAAGATAAAAGGGGAAAATTAAGGGTGAATTTTTCCCCGAATTAAAACATAAACCCTTTATATTTGCTTTAAAAAACTTTTGACCGATCTTTTTATTTATGCTTATAAATTTTTTGGGGTTAAAATTTTTCACTATAGTTTGTGGCTTGCATTTCATTTTCGTGCTGGGCACTGCTGAAGCCATTTTCCCTTGGGGGAAGGTGATTAATTTAAAAAAAAAATGGATTTTTTTAAAGGTCCAAGGGGAAAGTAGTGCTTTTGGGGATTTATTGACCATTTCCGGGGAAACCATATTGTCATTAAACTTTTTAAAAAATAGCTTTTTTTTTAAGGGTGTAAATTTTTTTTAACTTAAATTTCCTAAATTTAATGAAAAAACAGTCATAAGCCCAAAAATTTTTTTTCAGGCCCCGGGGGTTTGGAATTTTCGTAACTACCCAGCATGGTTTTCAGGGGGTTCGAAGGGAAAACAATTTTTTTATGGTTTTTTAAACCAGGAATTTTTCCTGGAAAAAGTTTTCCCCGTTTCTGGTTAACCCCCCGAAGGACGGCCCTTTTAAAGGGGGAAAAACCGATACTGGGAAAAAAAAGAGCTTCAGCTTGTGTGGGTGCAAACATTTTTTTTCAAACCAAATAAAGCTGGGGGAAATTTTCTTTCTGGAAGTTTGAAGTAGCTGGACCTGGGGCTATAAAAAGGGGGGGAAAGCCCCCCGCCACATTTTTATTTTAAAACCCTTTTTATCCCTTTTTCTTCGCTGGCCCTTTTTTCCCCTGATGTTACGGGGTAAATGAAGCTGATAAATTTCCGGTGAAACTTGGACCTGAAAAAGGGGGGACACCGTTAAAGGGGTTTTACTCAGATTATCTCTTTCCCTCTTCCCCCGGCCTGTGTTTTTTCTATAAGCTTTTACCCATTTTAAAGGGGTGATGTAAGTAAATTTTTAAGAAAATATTATGCAGGGCCCTTTTCTTTTTAAAACTATATTATGCAAAAGTATAAAACAAAATCCCCCACATCTTCTTATAATAAAATAATTAAAAAATTGAATTCCTTTATACAATAAATTTAAAAAAGCTTTGGGGTGTTTCCTTCTTTAAAGCCGTATGCGACCCCCCAAATATTGGGCAAAACAACGGGGAGCAGGCCCCCTCAAACGGGGAAGAGAAGGGGTGGGGGTGTGTCTCTGGGGGCTGGGGGTATTCGGGGACTGTGTTGGGGGGCTGAATTTTGGGGGGATCCTTGATCAAACAGTGAGAGACATGGGGGAGGGGGAGGAAAACGCTTGGTTTGGGGGCGGAGGCGGGGGAGTTTTGGAAGACAAAAAGGGTTTTTTACAAAGGGTTTGGGGGCCCGGCGTCGGGCCCCGGGCCTTTTTTTGGGGCCCAAGGGGTTCCCCTTTCCCTTTTAACCATGCAATTTGCTGCATGTGACAACAAATTTGGGGGTGGTTAAACACCTAAGATTCCTTTCCCCTACTGATGCGTTTAAGGGAAAGGCGGCAAAATGAAATCGGGTGGGGGGAATCAAAGTTTTGGGTCGAAAAAGGCCCAGGGTTGAGAGGGCCTTGGGGCCTTTTTCGACTGCCCATAAGCCAAGGAGCCGGGGTTTCCCCGATCGTGGGTGGGGATAATCTCAGCGAAATTTTTTCAACCCCGCCCCTCCCTTTTTTAGGCGGGACCCGTACTGACAAAAATACCCCATCGCTTCCTCCCATCCAAAGGGTGGAGCCTCCGCAAAAAAATTCGCTGAAAACCCCCCCGTTGGAAACCTCATTTTTTCAAAATCATCATCAAAACAGTGACTTCTTCGTCCCCGACATTCTGCATCCCCGGAGCTGCTGGATAAAAAGCAGGCCTGGGCAGCCCAATGGGGGAAAAAACCCGGGGAACGCCACCCGGGGGGCCGCTGGGGTTCGGGGGGCCCCAGCGTCGCCATGTAAAAGGGGGCACAATTTTCCCCTTTTGGGGGACTGGCCCCCAAGCCAGGGGCCCCCAGGGCCCCCTCGGGTGCCCCCGGGCCGGGGCACAAACCCAGCCATGCAGGGCCCTAACAGGGGCCGCCCCTTGCACCACATGGTGCAAGAAGCGGCCCCAGGGCTGAACAGCTGGGATCTTTTGATCCCCGCTGTTCGGGCCCCCCCCAGGAGCCGCGGGAGGGGACCCCGCGCCTTGTGGGGGACGTCACGGGGCGGGGTTCTCCACGCCCCCCACTTTGGGGGGGGAAACGGCCGGGGGTTTCCCAAAGGGCCCGGGAGAAAAAAAAGGGCAGAACACAGGTAAATTTTTTTTTATTATTATTATTTTTAAAATAATTAAATAGCCCCCGCCCCTAGGAACTAGCGCGGCCTCCTATGAAAATGGGCCCCCCTCCTAAATACTAACCCCCACCTGCCTAACAACGGCCCTGCCCCCTAAGAACTACCCTGCCTGCCCCATGAACTGGCCCTCCTTCCAAAACCCAGCCCTACCTGCCTAACAACTGGCCCCCGGCCCCCTAAGTTAAATAGCCCTGCCTTGGGCCTATGAAAGGGCCCCCTCCTAATACTTAAACCCTACCTCCTAAGTACACCCTTCCTGCCTAAAAACTAAAACCCGCCTGCCTAAGAGACTTTGGGCCCTTTCCTGCCTAAGAACTGGCCCCCGCCTCGTAATTACTGGGGCCCCAAACCGGGGTAAAGACCCGGCCCCGCCGGCTAAGAAAATTTGCCCAACCTGCCTAATTACTGGCCCGCCCGCCTAAGAACGGGGCCCAAACCCCCGGGTAATTACCTGGGTACAGCCCCAACCCCACCCTGCTTTTTGGGGGTCAAAATACTTTTCCTGCCTAATAGGGGGGGGTTTAAACAAACCTTTTAAAGGGGGGCCCAATTAATTTTTCATGCCCCCTTAAAAGACTTTTTTTAAAATTTTTAATTTTTTGGATCTAACATAAGCCCGTTTGGGCTACAAATTTCTTTTGTAGGGGACCAAAAGGGGGGAACTATTTCTATTTTGGGGCTCATGGAAAGGGGGTTTGTAAAATTTTGGGATTTGGGAAAAAAAAGATTGGGTGGAAAAAGAAGGGGGTCTAAGAAAGTATTTTTTGGTAAATTCTACAGGGACGAGGGGTGACCCGGGGGGGAAAAAAACACTGCAGCGAAATGGACCGGGGAAAAAAAAAGGGAAAAAAGTGACTCAGAAAAGAGAACCCCACTCTTTAGGGGAAAAACAAACCCTGGAGGTTTTGGAAACAGATGAAAAAAAAGGGAGAAGAGAAAAACTCCCATCAAAGATACTCTCCCGTGAGTCCCTGCGGTCGGGGAAATTTTTCTTCTGTGTTGAATCATTTCTGTATTCATTGATTTTGACCCCGACTACTGGGAAGGGGAAAAAGGGGGGTTGTAGGGTTTTGTTGGGGGCTTTGGGATGTCAGGGGGGCTTTTTCCCGTCTTTTCTTGCTTGTGTTTTTGGCTGCTTTCATACTGGGGGGCGTTTTTTTGCATTTTTTGAAACATTTTTTTTTGCAAAATGTACAGCATTAACTGCCGGGCCTTTTTTTGCACAAAAAAAGCACCAAAAACAAACCAAAAAACCCCTCCAAAAATTCCCGGTTTTAAAGCATCTTTATAGTGCCCTTTATTTTAAAAGTGGGGGATTTTGAGAACAAGAAAAGTTTGTAAAACAGATATTTTTATGTGGGCTGGTGGGGGGGCAAGGCAGGGGGTAATTTTTAAATTCCCCGTTCGACCCCGGGTACAAGCAAAAAATCACTGCAAGATTTTTGCCCGACCGCCCCCTGGGTTTTTTTTTCCGATTGACCCCTTTTATTTTCCTCCTCGATTTGGGATCAGCGATTGGGCCCAAAGCGACAAAATCCTCCTCCTTTGGCCTCTTTATCTTTTTTGGAAAAGCCCCTTTTGACCCTAACCGCATTTTTGTCATCAAAGGTATTTTAAAAATGGGGTTAAAACCACATGGGGGGTACACGAGTGACATTTGGGCGCCTTCGCTTTATGTTGGAAAGGATGCTAACGGGTGATTTAAGAAAGAAAATTTTTGGCCGTGATTGAGGAAAGAGGAGGAAAGACTGCTGGTTTAGGGTTTCATTAAAACCCGAAGGACAGATTGGCGACGCGTTCGTTCCAAATTCAAAGGGCCCCCACCCAGGCCCATTTTTAGGCCCTCACGGGGCCTGCAACCCCACGATCCGCTGGGTTGCCCTGTTGTCGCCAGCATTTGGGAAGGAAACAAACCTTTTCCTTTTTCGTACCCCTACCTTTCCCTTTCCTAACCCCCCCCTTTTTTTTCTCGCCCTTTCCAAACCCGCAATTTTTTGCCCATGTTTTAAAAAAAAAAAAAATTAAGAAATATGGAAGAATTTTTTTACAGGCCCTTATTTTAAAGAAAGGCAAATCACAGCTATTTTTTAAATCCCCTAATTTCCTACAACCAACCCAGGATTAGAAAATGAATTGTTTTCCCAGGAAAAACCTGTGAAAAGCGGGTTTGTTGGAAGAAAAACCCTAAGGGGCAAAATCCCAAAAGTGTTTTTCCTTCAGTCCCCCGGGATTTACAACTGCCCAGTAGGAAATAGAATTGAAAATTTTTTCAACAAAAATCATAGAAATGCGCTATCTGTGCCCAAACTGAAATTCCCCCCGACGCAATAAAAAATATTCAGAATTGCAAGGATGAAAAAAAAATTGGGATTTTTGTTTTCAATGACAAACCGGGAAAAATTACTAGAAAATTTTTCTATCAAAATTTCCTAAAAAACGTGGGTATTTGAAAAAAAACTGGGGGGGAACCAAATTTTCAATACAGCTAATTTTTAAAAATTTTAGCGGAAAAAAAAATGTTTTTTGCCCAAAAAAAACAAAAACACCCAAAAGTTACTACAAAAATTTTTTAAATTCAAATTCAATTCAAAAGGGGCCTTTGGGAAAAAAAAACCTTTGGGGCCCCACCAAATTGAAATTTCCGCTATTTAAAAGTTAACCGGGTTTAAAAAAACGTGGGGGGTTTTGCACCAATGAAAAACAAAAGCAGTTACTTTCAACCAAAAATTTTTAAATATTCAAATTTAGTACAAGGTTTGGGGTCTTTGAACAAAAATGGGCCGCAAACCCCAAAGGGGAAAAACACTATTTTTAAAATTAAAACGGATGAGAAAAATTGGGGTTTTTCCCCAATAAATACAACAGCAGTTATTAGAACCTTTTTTTGCAACCTTTAAAAAAAGTACAAGGTGACTCCCTTTAACAAAACTTTTGCCTCCAAAGGAAAAAACAGCTATTTATAAGTTTAAAAACGGATAATAAAAGTGGGGTTTTTTCAAACCCAAAGAAAACACCGGAAATTACCCAAAAAAATTTCTGTATTTCCAAAAAATAAGGTTATAGGGGGCTCTTCGAACAAAACTTTGGGGTGCACAAAAAAAAAGGGTTTAATTTCAAACCCCATTTTAAGGGGGGCTTTGGGCCCAAAAAATGGGAAAAAAAACCCCTTTCAATCAGGTTTTTAAAGCAAGGGGTTTTTTTGGCTGCAAAAATATACACTCTCCCTTTTAAAAAACCTTCCCGCCTTCTTCCTGTGTTCCCAAAACCGCACCCTTTCCCCCCCCGGGCCCCCCCCGAAAAAAGCGTAAATCTTCTTTTAAAAAATTCCCCTGTCAAAATAACTAAAAAACGAAAATTTTCTAATCTACCTATGTTCCAATGTTTACCGGGGCTAAAACATAATCTTAGAAAATAAAAGAACTGAGCCCCCTTTTAGCTTACTGAGCAGCTGTAAAAGAAGAGACCTCGCACACCGGGGGGGCCCTACTCTATGAGGGGACCAAAAGAAAGACTTATTATTTAACAGGGGAAAAGCTGTTTTTATTCAAAACAGGTTTAAAGGAAATTTTTTCCAGCCAATTTACAACCATACCCCCAAAACCCCCTCACAGGGCTTACGCGCACACCCCCAGCCACCCTTCTCTATGCCTAAGGGTGAATTTTTCTTTTCCGCCAAAAAGACAGAAAACGCCGAAAATGGCGCAATATTAATAGATTATCTGCAGATTGTCACCTAAAATATTGCGTGATCGGAAATTTATGATCAACCTAAAAATCGTGCCAATTTCAACTTTCTTGATTATAATCGCTCATCCCTAATAAAAATGCTTTAAAAATTCTCTCTCTCATTATTCTGGCATTTGGCAAATATCAAAAATTTCGGTTCCTATTTGGCCTAAAACAGGGAAGGTTTATTCTGATTTCATGTCAGAGAGTGAGAAAACCTGCAGATGGGGCTTTTTATATGGTGTATGGAAACTTCTGGTTTCAACTGTATACAGTGGGGAAAACAAGTATTTAGTCAGCCACCAGTTGTGAAAGTTCTCCCACTTAAAAGGATGAGAGAGGCTCCTGTAATTGACATTATAGTTCAACCTCACTATGAGGGGACAAAATGAGAAAACAAATCCGAAAATCCCATTGCCCTGATTTGGAAAGAATTTATTGGCAAATTAGGGGGAAAATAAGTATTTGGCCCCAAAACAAGCGAGATTTCTGGCTCTCCGCAGACTTGTAACTTCTCTTTAAGGGTTTCCTCTGCCTAAAATTCATTACCTGTAGTAATGGCTCCTGTTTGAACTTGTTATCAGTATAAAATACACCTGTCCACAACCTCAAACAGTCACAATCCAAACTCCACTATGGTGAAGGCCAAAGAACTGTCGAAGGACACCATAAACATAATTGTAGACCTGCACCAGACTGGGAAGACTGAATCTGCAATAGGCAAGCTGCTTGGTGTGAAGAAATCAACTGTGGGAGCAATAATTAGAAAATGGAAGACGTACAAGACCACGAAAATCTCCCTCCATCTGGGCTCCACGCAAGATCTCACCCCCTGGGGCGTAAAATGATCACAAGAATGGTGACAAAAAATCCGAACCACACAGGGGACCTAGTGAATGACCTGCAGAGAGCTGGACCATCAAAGGTTACCATCAGTAACCACTACCCCCCAGGGACTCAAAATCCTGCAGTGCCAAGTGTCCCCCGCTTAAGCCAGTACATGTCCGGCCCGTCTAAAAGTTTGCTAGAGAGCATTTGATGAAACCAGAAGAGTATTGGAGATGTCATATGGGCAGAGAAACCCAAAATAGAACTGTTTGGTGGAAACACAACTCATCGTGTTTGGAGGAGAGAGAATGCTGAGTTGCATCCAAAGAACACCAGACCTACTGTGAAGCATGGGGGTGGCAACATCATGGTTTGGGGCTGTTTCTCTGCAAAGGGTCCAGGACGATTGATCCATGTACATGAAAGAACGAATCGTGAGATTTTGAGTGCAAACCTCCTTCCGTCAGCAAGGGCATTGAAGATGAAACGTGGCTGTGTCTTTCAGCATGACAATGATCCCAAGCACACCACCGGGGCAATAAAGGAGTGGCTTCGTAAGAAGCATTTCAAGGTCCTGGAGTGGCCTAGCCAGTCTCCAGATCTCAACCCCATAGAAAACCTTTGGAGGGAGTTGAAAGTCCGTGTTGCCCAGTGACAGACCCAAAACATCACTGCTCTAGAGGAGATCTGCATGGAGGAATGGGCTAACATACCACAACAGTGTGTGCCCAAACCTTGTGAATACTTAAAGAAAACGTTTGACCTCTGTAATTGCCAACAAAGGAGATAGATGTATTGAGAGGAACTTTTGTTATTGACCAAATACTTATTTTCCACCATAATTTGCAAATAAATTCTTTCCAAATCAGACAATAATATCCCAATATGGTACCATTGAAAATTACACTTCATAAAACAAGCCCTCACTGACATCCATAGGTGAAAGAACAAAAAAGTTATTGGCTGGAAAAAATGGAGAATAAGATTTTTTTTTTTTTTAAAGAACTAAAACTAAAAGAAGTAAAAAAAAATTTAAAGAACGAAAACTCTACAAATTAGGTATCAACAGAATTGTACCGCCCTACAAAACACAGATAACATGTCATTCAAATGGGACAGTGAAATCCATAAAAAGAAACCCCCACAAAAATGGTGAAATTAAAGGTTTTTCACATCCCATCCCACATAGAATTTTTTTGAGGGGGTTTCCCAGTACAATATAGGGTATGGTCAAGAGCATCATTAAAAAGTCTTGTCCTGCAAAAAACAAGCCCGTATACTTATATGCAGGCAGAAAACTAAAAAATTTATAACTCTTGGAAGGCAGAGAGGAAAAAACACAACAAAAAAACTTTAGGCTGCAGCGGCGGAAAGGGGTTGTTAAGACGCACAATAGCTATTGAGTCTTCACTTGTGTATTTTGACTCCATTTTGTCTCTTTTTCTATGAACTTTTTCTCAGCAGAAAAATAACTTCAGGCTGTATCTTCCTAAGATTCACTTGTGGAAAGTGCTTTGAAAAAATATACAACTCTGGAAAAAATTAAGAGACCAGTGCACAGTTTTCTAAAAATCAGCATCTCTACTTGTCTGACGCCATTCCATTCCAGTGTCAGTTTAATTCCAACCAAAGTCCACCTCATTCTACTTAATGTGCTTCTGATTAGGTGATCACCTGAACCAAATCTTATTTAATGAAGGAAAGTATAAAAAACACTGCTGTGGTCTTCACAATCCTCTTGCAATAGGACAAGCTAGATGGCAAAGCAAGTGCTAGGAATAGGCCAAAAGGAATTTGAACGAAAAAATCAAGGTTATTTCACCAAATATTGATTTCTGAACTCTTCCTGACTTAAAACATTAGTCTTATTTAGTGATGAGCGATAGTGTCAACTATTGTTATCGATTCGATAGTCGATATCGGCAATTATCATGACGATTTCCGGTAGTCGATAACAGATTATCGCCGATGACCATTAAAGTCTATGGGAGAGGAACAGCACCTTCATTCTTACACCCAAACAGGGGTGGAGAAGCTGGAATTAACTTCCACAACAGTAAACTGGATATGTGTTACATCTTAGGCAAGACAATTAGGCAACAAGAGTCACAGAAAAAAAGTCACAGACTATTCACTATCCCTGTCTTGTACCATAGCATGACCCTTAAACCTGCATGACCCACAGATTAAAAAGTGCCTGAAGGCAGTATGATTTGAACCATCATTTTGCTTGAACTGGTCATTGACTTTCCCTGTCAGGGAACGCAGCATGACCCTTAAACCTGTCTGACCCACAGATTAAAAAGTGCCGGAAAAAGGAGTCTTAAAACCACCATTTTAGTTAAATTGGACAGACTATCATTCCTGTACCGCAGCATACCCTAAAACCTGCAAAACCCAAAATTTAAAAAGGGCCGGGGAAAAGGGAGTCTTTGAACCACCATTTTAGTTTAACTGGACATAGATATTCCTGTCCTGGACGGAGAAACCCTTTTTAATCTACAACCCACAGTTAAAAAAAGTCCCCCCGGAAAAAAAAAAGGAGTTTTTCAACCACCATTTTATTTGAATGGACATTGACTGTACCTTTCCTGGCCCGCAGTTTACCTTTAAAACCCTGCTGATCCACAGATTAAAAAGTCCCGGAAAAAGGAGTCTTTGACCCACCTTTTTTATTGAACTGGACTTTGACATAAGGGGTCCGGCCCGCAGCAACCCCAAACCTGCAGACTCAAGATTAAGTGCCAAAAGGGAAAGTGTCTTTTGAAGCAGATTTTAGTGAAATGGCATTGACTACCCCATATCCTGTAATGCCGCATGACCCAAAAACCCCACAGGTGCCCAATGACCACCAGCAAAAATTTCGCAAAAAGAAATAAACTATTTTAAAAACAACTAATTTTCCAATACTGCTGCTGCTAGAGCTACTTGCCTTCACTGGTGACATTGTTCCATCGTGACTTTAGAATTAAGCAAATAAAAACAAAGTCCCCAGTAGGTCAACGAGGTCTTCTGAAACCCGCTTCTATGTCAAGGGGGGTTGGGGAAATTACTGAGCAAGGCGGGTGGGGCGAAAACATGGATCCCCGGGGTTCAGCTGGCAGGGCCGACTTACAGGGGTTGGTGAGAGCAAGGGTGGTGTGTCATCTTTTAACCCGGTTCAGCTAGCAGGGCTGAGTTACAGGGGTGGGGGTGAGAGCCCAGGCGGCGTCCGTATCCATTACACGGCAAAATTCCCTTAAGAGCAACAAAAACATTCGGCTGAAGCGAGTGGGGGAAGGGGAAATTTTTTGGCAAACCTCCAGCCTTCCTCAGTACACAGTCAAAACCTGGGTAGCGCTTGAAAATTTCTCCTCGCAAGAGCACTTGTCCCTCTGTAGATGCGGCCCAAGGAGCTTCATTTGGAAATGCTTGTGGCTGTTTCACCCAGCTGCACTTTTTTTTGGCATTTTTCTCGTTTTAATCAGGTGGGGAGGAAATTGCTCTGCTCTTGGCGAAAAATGTGCCCCAACTCCATTCCTCAAATAACACATTTTCAAGTTTTTCCCGTACCCCCCTTCAAAATTTAAAAGGAATATTTGTACAGCTTTTTTGTACAGCACTTTTTTTTAGTAGTTTAATTCTAAAAACACTTTGTTAAAATGGATGGAATCCAACCACGTCTTGTTTCCTTTTTTTTTAAAATTGTATTAAACGGGTTTTCACTCGGGGATTGTAGCTATGTTAAAGATCTTGCAAAAACAAAGTAATTTTGCAAATGTGCCCTTAACAGTTCCTATCTTTTTTGTTTTTGACAGCCCCCATGCCCCATAAATTTCAAACATCATTTGGCCACTGTTGACAATTGTGAAGAACAAATGTCTGTTAGAAAACCCCATTTTTTAAATAGGCCTTTAGTATAGCGCATTTCACAGCAGCAACCCCAAAAAAATATAAAAAAGATTCTCAGCCACTGTAAAAATTTTTGGGGAAAATGCCACTTTGAAGCCACATTTCTGTTTTCCCAAAAGGACCCTTTATTAAGCTGCTCTCCCCACCATGACCCAAAACCATTTGACGTGGAAAAATTTTAAAGATGAAGTGGTTTTAAAGGTTTTTTTTATGAAACCCCTGTACAATTGGTTCTTTAAAAGTCTACTCACCGCAAAAAAAGCAAAATGACCTTTTGGGGTGAGAATAAAAATTGCAGTAAGAAAAATCATTTTAAAAAAAAAAAAATTCAAGAGGACCATTTCTGTTTAAAGGAATTGAAGTAACCGGCAACAAAAAGTACCCGGCAATTGGGGGCCCCAACATCATCAGAATCCCTGCCTAAACATCTTGATAAAAATCAAACATCATTATCACGGGAAAGCCGGGTGGTTTGTCTGTAATGCTCCTCCAGCTGTGCTGAAGGTCCGTCAATTTTTACGGGTGCTGGGGGGACAACACCTCTTGGCGGGCGAGGGCTCGGGCCATTCATCCATTTTGGATACCCCGAAGTTTTTTTGGGTCCCAACTTTCCAAAAACATCGTGTTGAACGCAGAATCGTGCAAACCCTGACTTAGCTGTCTCGTGTGTTGTATGTGGCCCGCATTACATGCTTGGTGGGTGGTAAATAAAGATTGCCGAGGCACCCATTAGGTCTGCCACAATGCCGCTGCTGCGGCTACTTTGGGGACTCGCTTTCATTTTTCTGATGTTTTTCCCCTGTGACATTTGAAAACGTGAAGCAACCCAACAGATGCTCAGTTGATCAATCAGCACGGGTTTTCAATTTCCCGCATTTTACTCTCTTTTGGGTGGGGCGAAGGAAAGTGTGGTTTTGCTTTTTTACCCCGGGGGTCAAGGAGTGTGGCCACCCAATAACGTTGTTACGTTTTAGGGGGTTAACAGGATACTTGAGGAAATGGAGCATCCAAGCACTCATGGAGAGATGGAGCCTTTATTTCCCAAGCCTTGGGTCGAGGGGGGACTAGCAAATTTATCTTCCTCAGCCCCTTTTTCCAAGGAGGGACATCAGATAGTCGGGGTCCAGGAAAAACCTCCCTCCTCCGCTTCCCCCGCCAAGCTTTAACAAGCCCTGATTTGCCTCAGATGCTTACCCTGAGAGTGAGGCGCCCCCTGAACCAGCCCTGGACTCCGAACCACTGCCTAAAAAGACCGATAAAGTTTTAAACTGTTGGGCCCTTTTGGATTCGACGGAGAAAAGGCTCCATGTCCGCACTTTGCCGTCTCCTCCTCCGTCGCTAGCGGGACCTCTGTTCCCGAGTTCCAACGATCTTTCCAGAAAAATTACCCCAATGCTCATGCTGACAAGGGGGATTGTGCCTGACCATTTTTGGGGGCTTCTTCAAAATGGCAAAGGGTGGTGCAGGCTCTTTTACCTGCCTCCCCTCTCGGGGGCTCAACACCCCCAGGTCCCACTGCTGCTTGAGGCCATGTTCATTTGTACTGCTAAGCATTGGGCTGTGCCACAATCACTGGAGCATTTTGGGGGGGTGGTTCCAGCGTGTTCCAATCAAAAATGGACGTTGACGGGGAGGCCAGCTGACCTGCAAAGCAGCCGGGGGGAAACAGGGGCAAAAGCGGAAGTGTGAGCTCAGACCCGAGCCTCCTCAGCAGGCCTCCCAAACCCGGGGGAGCGCTTTAGAAATTTCTGGATCGAGTTTTTTACATGTGCCCGGGAAGGGATGTGCTCCACCTACCGATCTTAAGGGGGGGCCAGAAGCTTTTGACCGTTACGACACCACCTTTCCTGGGACAAGGTTCTTGTCACCCAGCCAGCGCTGGGTTCTTTCGAAAGGGCCTCCACAGGTCCGACCTGTTTGTTGACGTCTCCAAAACATTACTTTGAAAATTTTTTTTAAAACCAAAATTTAAGAACAAGGTGTCTTTGAACAAAAAATGGGCCCACCAAATGCAATACAGCATTTAAAATTAGATGGTAAAAAAAGGGGCTGCTTTTATTATAACTTCCGTGCGGGAAAACAATAACTTTAAAACCAAAACGTTTCTGGGAACGGCATGCCCTTTTTTTAGGGGCAATTATCAGAAAATTTGTGCAGTTTTTT
>JAODAL010036058.1:0-42186 GCA_025379985.1 Phyllomedusa bahiana
TACAGTTTTCCCAAACTAAAAACCTAAAACGTAAAATTTTAAAAAAAATTCAACTCTAACCTATACACCTATTTTTAAAAAACCCGATCTTTTTATCCAATTTATTTAACCCTTTTTGTTTTGAAAAAAGGGAATAACCCCCTTTCTATCATCAAGTCTGGGGGGAACCCCACCTATTAAAGGAAAAGGTTAAAAAAACCTTTTTTAAACAAAGTACTAGCTTTATTAAGGGGGCCCAAGCCCCAAATTTTTGGGGGCAGTCGCCCCACTTTTCCCTAGACACAGAAACAAAAAAAGGCCCCCTTGTGACACCCTCTGCAGCAGGGACACTTGTAGACCCGGGGGTTTAGAGATCAAATTTAAAAAAGTCATCGGACCTCTTTAACCTTGATAAAGCCAGGTTAGCTGGGGAAAAAGTCGGCCCAGGTCAGGTACTTTTTAAATTGGGGATCTCTTTTTACCTCCGTTACAAGGTTTACCTGCTGAAAACGGTGTCACAAGGTGGGCCTTATTTTTTCGTGTCTATGTATAGGGACTGCCCCAAAATAGTTGGCTTGGAACCCTTACTGAAGCTAGTACTTTGCTTTTTAGATATAAGGCTTCCTGTTTTTAGGTTGGGGGTTTTTCCCCCGACTTGATGATAGAAAGGGGTTATTTTCCCCCTTTTAAAGCAAAAAGGGTTAAATGATAAAGATTAAGGGGATAAAGGTTTTTTAAAAAAGGGGATTTTAGAGGTTTAAGAGTTAGATAAAATAAAAAGGGTTAAAGTTTTAAATTTTTTTAAAGATAGAGAATGATAGAGTTTAAATTTTTCCTATGGCCAAAATGTAAATATTTGGATCAAAGTCCCCTCTTTGTTTTTCTTGGGAGATTCCCAATTTTTTTGGGGTTATGGAATTTACACCACCCCATGACCACATATCACCACATAGTGACCTAAAACAGCCCAAAACCCCTGACCACATATCACCGCAAAATGGAATGAATAATACAAACTGACCCCTTACTTTAATTTCAAAAACCCTTATACTTCAACCAATATTAACCCCAAAATACAGTGGTTTGGGAAACCCGCTTAACACTGGGTCTGCACCATATAAAAAGGGGTTTTCAGTAAAAGTTTTTATCTAGGGGTCACAGGAGACGTCTCCCGAAGAGTTGTTCTCTTTTTCTTCTTTTAACCCCCATCTTCCCCCGATGCCAAAAGAAGACTTTCCCCATTTTTCACTTTAAAATTTACAAAAAAAATAACTTAAGACTCCCCCCTTTATCCCGCATTTTTTCCCAACCAAAATTTCCAAACTCTATACAAACTTTCCCCTTTTTTAGCATTCATATGGTAACCATGTAAAAACCCTGTAGCCCGGTATTAAACCCCCTATAGGGCCCGGTTTGTTGCCCCATGTAGCCAGTGATAAACCCCCCGTAAACCAGGTTTTATGCCCCCCTGTTGCCCCGTTTTGCCCCTGTTATCATAAAGTCCCCCCTGTAACCAGTGATGCCCCCCTTAGCCAGGATTTCCCCCCTTTTGCTAGTGTTCCCCCCTGTAGCCAGTAGATGCCCCCCGTAGCCAAATAATCCCCCTTATCATTAGAAAGCCCCTGAGCCATTTGATGCCCCCTGTAGCCCGTAGATGCCCCCCCTTGTAGCCAGAGATCCCCCCCGTAGCCAATGGGTGCCCCCCTTGTACCTAGTGTGCCCCCCCTTGTAGCCGTGGCCCCCTGTACCCGTAGATGTCCCCTGTAGCCTTTGATGCCCCCCTTTTAGCCAGTTAAGCCCCCCCTTAGCCCGTGAAGCCCACCCCTGTAGCCAGAGAAAGCCCCCCCCTTAAACCATTTTGCCTCAATTTTAGCCAAAATTTTGCCCCCCTTGGAGCCAGTGGGGCCCCCTTGTAGCCAGTGTGCCCCCCCCGTAAGCCAGGGTGCCCCCCTTGGGAAACCCGTGATTTCCCCCCTTGTGCCATGTGCCCCCCCTTTTTACCAGTGTGCCCCCCTTTTAGCCAGGATTTCCCCCCTTGTAACCAGGATGCCCCCTTTTAGCCAGTGTCCCTATTTACCAGTGTTTCCCCCCTTGAGCCCGTGATTTTTCCTCCCCTTTTAGCCATGTGGGCCCCCTTGTAAACCAGTGGGTTTCCCCCCCTTGGGAAACCAGTGATGCCCCCCCCTTTTAGCCCGTGTGCCCCCTTATAGCCATTGCCCCCCCTTTTTAGCCATGTTTCCCCCATTTTAAACCATGTGCCCCCATTGTGGCCAGTTTGGGCCCCCAAAATTTTGCCAGGGTGCCTCCATTGTAGCCAGGATGCCCCCTTGTAAACCAGTGTGCCCTCATTGTAGCCGGGGTGCCCCCCCCTGTACCAGGATGCCCCCCTTTTAAACCCGTGGGGCCCCACTTTAGCCCCGGATGCCCCCCTTTTTAGCCCGGGGTGCCCCCCTTGTAGCCAAATGTGCCCTGTTTGAGCCAGTGTTCCCCCCCTTTTACCAGGATGGGCCCCCCGTAGCCCCGGTGGGCCCCCCTTTTTAGCCAGTGTTTCCCCCTTGGGCCAGTTTTGGGCCCCCTTGTAGCCCCGGATGCCCCCCCTTTTAAACCAAAAGGGGCCCCCCTTGTAGCCAAATGTGCCCCCCTTGTAGCCAGGATGGCCCCCCCCTTTTTGGCCGGGTCCCCCATTGTAGCCGTGTTTCCCCCCCTTTTAAACCCGGTTTCCCCCCTTTTTAGCCCTGGGGCCCCCCCTTTTAGCCCGGTGGGCCCCCCCCTTTTACCAAGGGTGCCCCCCCCTTGAGCCATTTTGCCCCCCTTGTTTGCCGTGTGCCCCCCCCTTTTAGGGCCCGGATGCCCCCTTGAGCCAGGAAACCCCCCTTGTACCCGTGTGCCCGCCTTGTAGGGCCCGGATGCCCCCCTTGGAGCCCCGTGTGCCCCCTTTTTTGTAGCCGTGGTGGGGCCCCCGAAAATAAAATTTTAAAAAACAAAAAAAGTACTCCCTTTGGGGCCCGGTCCCCCGGGCCCCAGGTGCCCACACAATGGGAGCTGCAGAGCGGTTTTAACGCGTGACTCATCACGCTGCTTACGCTGCCCAAACTCCCAGGGGGTTCCCTCGCCCGGGGGAAAAGCTCCGCCGAGGGGGGAAAGCAGCGTCGCAAGGGGGGGGGGGTGAGAGCTGTGCGCCCCCTGGACGCTAATAAAGGGGAGGATAAGGGCGGGAACCCAAACCGTTTCCCCCCCCCTTCCCCCGCACTGCTGGCTCGCGTGTGGGTTTTAAAACGTTTGCGCAGAGTCAGGGGGGCTCCCCCGGGCGGGGAGGTCGGCCGCGGCGCCCCTTCGTGTGAGCGGGGGCCTCGGCGCCCCGGGCGGGCCGGGGCCCCCACCGCCCGCCCCTAAAAACGGCCCGGGGGTTGCCTAAGATGTAGCACGAAACCTTTGACTGTTTCGGATGTTAATTCCAGCTTCTCCACCCTGTTTGGGTTTTAAGAATGAAAGGGGTTGTTTTCTTTTCCCCCTAGACTTTAATGGTCATCGCTTATAATCTACCATCGACTATCTTGTCGATGATGGCAACTATCGACCATCGACCGTGTCGAGGGCCAACGAATTTGCTCAACACTCCCCCCGGGATGTAAATTATGCAAAAAATTTGAAAACCCAAAACCCCAGCTTTGTGGGTGTTAAATGGCTTGTTTTTTACGGTACACGAAAGAGAAAAAACTTGTAATTAACCTTGGGTTTAATGTTAGCTACAGGAAAAAGTTTTTTTTGGCTTTGAAAAAGACGTTTTTTTTAGTCACCACAACCCAGAACAATGCTTAATTAACCCCGGGATGTAAATTGCGAAAAGAATTGAGCAACCAAAAACCCATTTGTACGTTTTTTAATGGCATTATTTTGGGTAAAAAAACAAAAAACTTGTAGTTAACCTCGGTTGTGAATTATTACAGGCCAAAAAAGTCTTTTTTGGCGGTGAAAAAGATTTCTTTTAGTCACCACAACACAGAACAACGCTTAATTAACCCCTGTGTAAATTGAGCAAAAGAATTTCAAACCAAAAAAATTTAAATGTATTTGGATTTAAATACCGGTTTTTTTTAAAAGAACACAACAGGAACAGGCTTAGATACCCTTGGATATTCAATGTGCTGTGAGCAGATAGCATTAAAATGTATAGCAGCTGCAAATTGGACGCACACTGGCTTTTAGTTCCAATGCCCCCCAAAAAACAAATTTGAACGTTAAGAGAAGAGTCTCTGGGAAAACTGTGCACCCCCAAAAATCGCTGATAAAAAATGAGTTCTTTATTAAGAGATATATTAGCACCGTGGCAGCACCTTCCCTAACAGTACAGTGAGACGGTTAAGAGCTCCCAGCTCCGCCCGGGCTTATATAGTGCGGTACGTCACAGAATCCCGCCGGTCTCTGATTTTGGGTTCATTCTGCACATGTCATGCAGGCTTGCCCTTCTTTTCCCCCCAGAGTTCTTTTCCCCATGAAAACCCCTTGCTCACAGCCATTTTATCAATCAAAAGCCACTTCGTTCACGCGAAGTACCCAAAATTCAACTTCATTCAGAAAACCCAAATTTTTTTTTTGAAATTCTAAACGAATTCCACTTCGTTAGAATCAATTTGCCCATCTCTAGATGCTACTTATGGGTGCCAACTTTGCAATCAAAAAATACAAGCTAAGTATGGATTAAAAGGGGGGTGGTGGGGGCATGAAGTGGAGGGTGATGAATGTAGCTTGGTGAGTGGCTCTTGCTGGCAGTCGAATATTATGACATTTGTAAAAAAATTTAAGGGATACCGGACTGTTTTAAAGGATGGGGTCCACTGACTGCAAAAAGTGGATTAACCTAGTGGCGCTAGCAAAATGTTAATATCTCGCCACAGCCCGCACTTTGCTCTTGTATCTACTAGTTTCCTTTTATTTGTGCTTTATTGAAAAGCTAGGGTGATCTAGGCTACCAAAGTAACCACCCCCTCATTGGTAAATAGGGGGCATGCTTCATGGTCTGGCCTCATTCCAGATGCCTAGCCAAGAATTGTAAAAAAAAAATAATAAATAACAATGGTGGTCTACAGCAGTGGGTAAGCGGAGAGGGGGTTAATATAAGGATCCCTGGTGGTCTAGGGCAGTGAGTGCTTAATGTTACATCCCTGGGGTGTTCTGGTTACTAACCATTTCAGGCTCCATCTCTTCCTTTTCTATCACTCCCTGTTTCCTGACAGCACTGATCATAGCAATGAAGTACAGGTTATACAGCTGTAATTGTATAGCTGTACAGTGCTTTTTATGATTGGGAGGAGCAGCTGAACAATGCATTGGCAGAGAATGATGCTGATTGGTTTACTCAAGGAAAGCTCTGATGGTGTAAATGTTGAAATAAATATTGTTAAAATATATGGATTTTGTCACACATGTCCAGTGGCTGCCAGCAGTAGAGTAGAACATATTCTACTGTATATTTATGCAGTGGGGATAGGTTGCTGCCTTTTCACAAAGTTATAGGTCTGGAGTCTTCCAAATCTATACCTCTAACAGAAACTTACCAGTACTTAACATAAATGTAATACTGGCACTGACCTGCATTGTCGTTGGCATGCTAGCCAAGTGGCAGCCCTAGTTACCTTTCAATCAGCTGATTAGTAGGGTTGACAAGAGTCTGCCCCCCACTGACTAATAATAACAGCCTAGAAAGGCCATCAGTTTTCTTTGAGCAGAAGAACTCCACTAAACATTTACTAGTCAATATGGGTGTGTTCCCATGTATAAGTTTTCAAATGCGGTTTTTGGATCCCCTAACTGAAAAAGAGAAGACTCAATTTTTCCTTTATTCATTCATTATCCTTTCCTAACTTTTGCTTCGAGAGCTTCTTTAGAAACCTTAACATGGGAGTCATGGATGAAAATATAGCCATAGCAGCTGCCATGGGGCCCAGAGGCTCAAGCACAAGAACACTGGACAACATGTATGAATGGGGTAGCACCATTTTTTTGGCATATTTTGCACAAATAAACTGTTGTAGCACTGCTCTATAGATGTTTAAACAGCCTTATACCAAATCCTGTGCCAGACACAGCACTTTTGAATGTTCCAAAGATATGCTATACTATGTGTCAAAGATATGCTATGCACCAAATATATGCTATGTGACAAAGATATGCTGTGCAATGCTATGTAAGGCATACAACAAATCAGATTTAGGAACCCACATACAATAGGTTCATACATACTGTCACATTCTACGCTCCTCTATATCGATTTAAAAATGGCATGTCGGCGTCAAATTTCATGCATGTCGCCCCTTTTGTAGCAAATAATAAGAACTACGGTATGGGTTCTCTGATATATGATAATATTATTTATTACCATTTATTTATCACTAATTAAGCTGCCATTTCAGTTTCCTTTAATTAAAGGAGTTGTCTTACCACAGGTTTTTGCAGACATGAGCTGTTTCTCTCTGTCTTACAGCTTCAAATCCGGGCGGGTCTCTCCTCCCAGTAGGCGGGTTTCTCCTCCCAGTAGGTGGGTCTTCCCTCACTGAAGACTGGCGACATCATCATTCTGAGTGAGCAGTGGAAGGGAGAGGATGTCACAGCTCTGCAGACCTCCTGCAATGGTCAGTTCTCATGCCTGGACAGCTGTCACCTCTTTCCCAGGCTCCGATCCTTGTAACCAGAACACCTGCATTGGTGTACACAGTTATACATACAGCCTGAACTGATGAAAAAAATGTGAGAAATTCAAACTGCTCCCTCCTCTGTTATCAGACAGGAGGTCGAGAGGAGCTGTATAAGGTTGTGTTATATGGATAGAGATAGTGAATCTAACAATTAGAGACTCCGTAATTGCCCAGGTCCTTCACATAGAGCTGTCATTTGGAGAGGAGCAGAGAAAGTTCAGACAGTCTTTATTGGACAGACACAGCCAGCACCTAGAACAGAAAGCTGAGGCAGCCAGTTTCATTTTTACACAGCTTAGAAAGGAGTGAGCACAAAGTGCAGGACAGCCAATCACAGGGTGTGTGTCCTGCACAAGGGGCATGTCCCAACCATGGTTGAACTAAATATGAGGTAGCCGATCACAGCACAGCGGGCGTGGCCCGACCCAAGGCTCTATATTTAGATTTCAGATCTCTAGACACTTACAAATTAGCTAATAGCTGCTGTACTAAATGATTTAAGTAATACAAACCAACTGCAAAAGTGTTTATTTTTACTGTTCCCATCATCACAGATATGATCTTTGTTGTGAGAGATCCCCTTTAAGCTAATTTGGCCTATCTCATTTTGCTATGAGGCCATGTGAATTTCAGTTGTACCCCAGTTTGGAGCTCACCTTAACAGAGGCTGAAAATCTGTCCTGGTTGTGCGGTGATCACACAGCTTTCAAAACTTTTTTCTTGTAACGAGCCATACAGCTTACAGAGTCCTCTCTCTTCTGTTCTGTTGTTAGTGTTGTCATTGTATTGTGTTTGAATATATGCTATGTATGTAACCCCCCTCGAATGCACAGTGCCCTGTCACTAATGGCGCTTTCAAAATAAATAATAATAATACAACTATGTATGTTGTCAGTGCTGACCAAGATGAAATTTCAACCTCTAAAAGACATTGCACTTTCCAACTAAATTACAGATAGCAGAGATCTTGACAAGTTTAACAAAATTATGCAGAAAGTATATTTAAAATGTACGTACATTTTTGTTATACACTTTTTTTTAATATGCTTGTACAGATTCATGAATACACTTCTAGGGTGATGGGGTGAGGTTGTGTAAAAGGGGATAAATAAAAGTGATCAGTTAGAGGAGAGGGGTCTGTTGGTAAAGGAGGAGGTGGATGCAGGCAGCTGAGGGCCCCCATTGAAGAACAGTATATCGGCCCCTGGTTCTCAATGTATCAACATAGAGCATCTATCTATGTGTCTCCAACAATCTACAAGTAATTGTTAGCCAGGAATTGTATTAGCTTAGCCCCTTACATGCAATCTAAGAATAGAAAGCTGTATTTATGCTGACTGGGACCTTTTACCTTTTGGGCCCTCTCTCTTTTGCAACAGTGGTATGCCCACCCTTGACCATTTGATCCTTCACCTTCCCTTTCAGCTTATTGTGTCACAGCTAGCAATGTGTTAGCCTTGCCAAAGATAGAGGTTTATTTACCTGCCTATTCATAAAGGACAGTTTGGCATGAGATTAAGGGCTTATGCTCTTATATTAAAATTAAGTATTTGCTTTACCGTTGGCCAGGTTGTCATGTATGCTTAACCAGTTGAATAATGCAATCATGTGGTGGCATTATTTAAATGACCAAACAAGTATGTGGCTCTGTACAGGTACAGTATAGGTAAAGCTGTCCCTGAAGTCAAAATACCATTGATCTACGGTCTTGGTCAATATGGACCAGTTGGTCAGTGGTAGTGTTGAGTGATTTTTATCGACAAAGTTGAAATCGGCAAGGTTTTTAGGGTGATCGAAATTTCCAGATCATGCGATAATTAAGGTTAAAATCTGTGCATCATCTATTAAGATCGGGCCTTTTTCGGCGCACTGTTCATTGACGCAGCATCTACGTAAATCTTAAAACAGCAATTCTATATTCACCACAGGGTGAATTGAAAGGTGCAAAAAATACCGTTATTATATCAAAAACATAGCAGTTACGTGTTTTTTGACTTTTGCGCACCCAGCACTGTTCATTGACGCAGCATCTACGTAAATCTTAAACAGCAATTCTATATTCACCACAGGTGAATTGAAAGGTGCAAAAATACCGTTTATTATATCAAAACATAACAGTTACGTGTTTTTTGACTTTTGCGCACCCAGCACTGTTCATTTAGGCAGCATCTACGAAAATCTTAAAACAGCAATTCTATATTCACCACAGGTGAATTGAAAGGGGGCAAAAAATACCGTTTATTATATCAAAACATAACAGTTACGTGTTTTTTGACTTTTGCGCACCCAGCACTGTTCATTGGACCAACATCTACGTAAATCTTAAAACAGCACTTCTCTATTCACCCCTGGTGAATTGAAAGGTGCAAAAAATACCGTTTATTATATCAAAACATAACAGTTACGTGTTTTTTGACTTTTGCGCACCCAGCACTGTTCATTGACGCAGCATCTACGTACATCTTAAAACAGCAATTCTATATTCACCACAGGGAATTGAAAGGGGCAATAAATACCGTTTATTTTTCAAAACATAAGTTACGTGTTTTTTTGGGCTTTTGCGCACCCAGCATGTTCATTGGGCGCAGCATCTACGTAAATCTTAAAACAGCAATTTCTATATTCACACGGTTGAATTGAAAGTGCAAAAAATACCGTTTATTATATCAAAAAACTATAACAGTTACGTGTTTTTTGACTTTGCGCACCCAGCACTGTTCATTGCGCAGATCTGCGTAAATCTTAAAAACAGAATTCTATTCACCACAGGTGAATTGTGAGGTGCAAAAAAATAACGTTTATTATATCAAACAAACAGTTACGTGTTTTTTGACTTTTGCGCACCCAGCACCATGTTCATTGACGCAGCATCTAAGTAAAATGCTTAAAACAGCAATTCTATATTCACCACAGGTGAATTGAAGGTGCAAAAAATACAGTTTATTATATCAAAAACATAACAGTACGTGTTTTGACTCTTGCACACCCAGCATGTTCATTGACGCAGCATTACGTAAATCTTAAAACAGCAATTCTAATATTCTCACAGGTGAATTGAAAGGTGCAAAAAATACTGTTTATTATACCAAAACATAACAGATACGTGTTTTTGCTTTTGCCCAGTCCAGATTTGTTGATAGACACCTTGCAGTTAAATTTGGAATCAGCAATTTTGTTTTGATTAGATGGATTTTGAGAATAGCTGTGATTATTATGGCCGTTTTTAATAAGAGAACTTTCAAAAACTATTCCATACCTTCTAAAATTTTTATATTTCTAACATGGAGCGAAATGCAGGTGGTAAGCGAGCAAGAGGGGGTAGCAAATGGAGGTAGAGGTACGAGGGAGAAGGTGCTCCTTTCCAGTGTGGCGGACAACACGCATGCCAGCGGATCGTCAGTTGCAGGGACGTCAGGCCTGTCATCGCTGGGTCGGGGCCTGTGAAATCTAAGTACGAACATCGTCGCCATCTGTCCTTCTGTGGTTAATGCAACCTGCATCTAGTAGTCTTACCTCCTCGTCGCGCAGTACGGCCACAAATGTGTCATTCAGCATCATCAGCATCCGTCCAACATGAAAGCAAGCCCAATGTCACTCGATGTACCACCCTGTGGATCATCCATTGTCTGAAGGACCTCTTTGATGACAAAAAATGCGTTTGGGGTCAGAAGACATGTGAAAAGATTCAAGAGGATGATTTAGTCTGCTCTGACGCCCAGTTACTGATGCATCAGAGGAGGTGAAGGAAGCCGGTCAATCGGCAAAAAATTCCCGGGCGGTCGGACAACGCCTTGCAGTGCCCCCCCCCCCCATTGCTTGTAGCCCGCAGCTTTCTGGATGCAGAAAGTCAGGACGACCAAGTCACCTGTGTTGATGATGATGATGATGACGACCATTGCGGGATCAATTCCTGGTCTTTTCCGCAGGAATTTGCTTGCGAGCGCTTCATCAGTGGGACGAGGAGGCAAGACGATGGGGTAGTGTCAATACGGGTCGCCACAAAAAGGGAGAGGGCGGGTCGCAAAGTCCGTGATATGATTCCACCAGCCACGGTCAGCGCAAACCCCGTCCACGTTAATCGCCATCAAAAAGGTCCAGGACCTCTCAAGCCTGGGCAGTCCTTTGAGCAGCTATGATTCACCCAGCGATGGTCATATGCCGCCTTTGCCGTAACGCATAAGTAGAGGCAAGAACCTTAAGTGGTTCAACCACACAAACATGTCTAGTCACATGCAGCGAATGCATGAGTTGAAATGGAGGGAACACTTGGCAAAAAAGGCAGGACCGATTGCCGGGGCCTCCAACCACTGTACACCCTTTGTCTCGCCTACTCCTCCTCCGCCACCACAAGCGTTCCTCAGCTGCCCATGTCTCTCAGAGTCATGATCAGGATCAGCCTCCGCTTCAGCCTCCACCTCGCCCGTGTACCACCACACACCAGAAAAGACCCATCCTACCCATTCTCCTTCCGCCAGTTGACACCTGCACGCCGTTACAGCGGCCAGTCTAGGCAGCCAGCCTCAGCTGTCTTCCAGGTATGGGAGCAGAAGAAAACACTTTAACCCAAAACCATCCCAAAGCCAAAATGCCTGAATGTCGGCATTGCCAGCTTTTGGCTTGGAAGTGTTGCTTTCCGTCTGGTGGACAAGATGGTCCGCCACATCTATGGCCCTCGCTGCCCCCAATACCAGATGCCGTGAGCATTTCTTTGCCAGAAAAGCCGTTTTCCCTGCCCTGGCCAGCCTCGGCGGTGTCATCTAAAATTGCAGTGCGTGTCGGCATCTGTGCCGGGAAAAGTCCATCTCACCACCGTCACATCAAACATGGGATAGTAAGCACGGCCAAGGGCCGCTATATCCCCCGCCCCTAATATTCCCCCCCCCCTGTGACGCTCACTGGGGAAGCTGGGTGGATGATCTGGGGGTGACGGTGGCTTAAGGCTCGGCGCTCACGCTCTTCTAAACCGCAGGGATGGAGCAGGGCTGTTTCCCCAAGGTCCTCTGGGGCATCCTAGTGCCCAGAGACACCCAGGCCGTGTTGAAATTAATCTGCCTTGGAGTCCGTCCACAACACAGGGTCAGGGAGCTGTGGGACGGTCTATAGCAACGAGACCGGCGCTGGCTGGGGTTGGTGTTGCGTTTTGACAAGAACATTGTGCACAGGCAAGGTGGTGTGCGTTAACGGCAGAAATCTGGGGCTGCCGCCCGTATGATCGGTAGCTGGAGCGACATCCCTTGCTTGGCCATGTCATGAAACCTTGTCGTCCAGAAATTCTAAGAGCTACCCGGGTCTGGACTGCCTGCTGAAGAAGGCTCGAGAGTCTGAGTTCCGCACTTCCGCCGTTCGCACCCTGCTATCGTCATGTGTGTGTATGTGTTGATGTGTGTCAGCTGTGCCTCCCCGTCACCGTTCATTTTGTGACGTCCGGCAAACCACGCTGGAACCTTCCACCCTCCACATGCTCCAGCGATTGTGGCAGCAGCGCAATTGCCATTACGCAGTCGAAGTGACACTTGGCCTGACAAGCAGCGGTACGGACCTTCGGGGTGTCGAACCCACCGAGAGTGGAGGCAGGTTGAAAAGAGCTCTGGCACCATCCTTGCCAGTTTGAAAGAAGCCACCAAAATGGGTCAGTGCGGACAAGCCCGTGTCAGCATGAGCATTGTGGTGATCTTAGGTCTGGAATGATCGTTGGACACTCTGAAACAACAGGTCCCGCCAGCGACGGAGGAGGAGAAACATACAGATGCGGACACGGAGCCTTTCCTCTCCGTTCAAAATCCTCAAGGCCGACAGTTTCACAATTTCATTCGGTCTTCATTAGGCAGTGGAATCGGGGTCCAGAGCTAGTGGCAAGGGTGGTGCGCATCAACTCTCAGGGTGCATCATCTCAGGCAAGTCAGGGATTGTGAAAGCTGTGCCGGAGGCAGCGGAGGAGGAGGAGGAGGTATTCCTAGACACCGATGGTACCGACTTCCCGGCGTTGGACAGAGGTTGGCGCGACGTTGAGGCGGCGGAGGGAAGATGAGAAAAGATCAGTTTGCTAGTTGCCCTCGACCCAGAGGCTTGGGGAAATCAAGGACTCCATACTCTCACTGAGTGCTTGGAATGCTCCATTTCCTCCAACATGATCCTGCATTAGGGCCTCAAAATGAACAACAGTATATGGGTGGCCACCCTCCTGGATCCCGGTACAAACAAAATCAGACTTTCCTTCCACCCACCCAAATAGAGAGTAAAATGCAGGAAAATGGAGACCATGCTGTTGATCAACTGGAGACATCTGTTGCGTCTGCTTCCGTCCCCAAATGTCACGGTGGAACAACATCAGCGACGTGACAGCAAGTAGAGTGCCAAGTAGGCGTAGCGGCAGCAGCAGGTAAAGGTGGCAGAAGCCTACTGGGTGACCTCTGCCAAATCTTTGTATACAACCTCACCAACGCATGCATGCAGGGCAACATCCAACACACAGAGTCAGCTTAGATCATGGTGCACGACTATCTGCGTCTCACACCGGATGTTTTTGCTTGTGTTCGACCCAACCAGACTTCTGGGTATCCAAAATGACGAATGGCCCGAGCTGGCTAGTCACTGTCTTGGGTACTGCTGAAAAAAAAAAAATAACACAAACAACAAAAAAAGCCATTAGAAGGTGTTGTCCTGCCCCAGCAGCCAGCGGTCATATTATGAGGGACCTTCAGCAAGCTGGAGGGTTATTACCAGACAAACGCATCCAGGCTTTCCACAGATAATGTGGGGAATAGTTTGACTTTCATCAAGATGAATTCAGGGCATGGATCTCTGATTTGATGTTGTGGCCCAATTGCCGAGGTCACCGATTAGTTTGCCCAGTCTACTTCACATTCCTTTTCAAACAGAAATGGTCCTCTTGAAACTTTTTTGAAAATGATCAATTTCTATACTGCCAATTTTTATTCTCTTTTCCCAACAGTTCATTTTGATGGTTTTGCTGTGAAGAGACTGTAAAGACAGCAGGTTTCATGACAACACGTATTCCATTCTACTCACTTTATCTTAAGAAGTTTTCGCATTGTCAATGGTTTTGAGGTCATGTTGCTGTGAGATACAGCAATAATCATGGTCCTTTGGAACAGAAATGTGACTTCTAAGTGGCATTTCTCACTCACAATTTTTAATAGTGGCTGAGAAGTCATATTTATAATTTTTGGGGTTCATGTTGCAGTGAGATACAAGCTATAATTATGTCCTTTGGACAGAAATGTGGCTTCTAAGTGGCATTTCTCCCTCACATGTGTGTGTAACAGTGAGCTGAGAAGTCATTTTAATAATTTTATGGGTCATGCTGCTTTGAAATGCAGCAATACTAACAGGTCCTATTATAAAAAAAAGTTGTTTCAACAGACAATTTGTTCTTCACCAATTGACCAAAGTGGCTCAAGGGTCATGCTTTGATTTGTTGGGGGCTTTTTGCTGTGACATACAAGACTATATCCTGGACAGGTGTCGACACTAGTTTCGCGCTCTAAAGAAACATGAGTTGTTTCTAAGACTCTCAGTATGTGTTTGTTGTCTTCACAAATTTGACCAGTAAGGGCAGCTGCCAAGGGTTCATGGCTGTTTGAAGTTTTTGTGTGGTGGAGTCATTGTTTGTCTCTCTGTGAAATGTGCTCAGCTTATTATAAACTAGTCAGGTGCGTGTATTCTTTAAAGGATGTGCTGCGGCTGCCTAATCCGATCGCTCATTTGTTCTTCACTAGATTCGCGCTCAGAAGTGGCTTCAAGTGTGATGTAGCTCTGTCGAGAATGAACCCTAGTGAATAGGTAGGACACGGTTAATGGACATGTATTGCAAGAAAGAGATCTTGTTTTTGCAAGATATCTTGAGTTAACATAGCTATCAAGAGTCCGACTGTAGCTTGAGACAACCCATTTAATACATGAAAAACAGAGAACAAAGACATTGGTTGGGAAGTCCCGATCCGTATTGTTTAATAAATGTGTTGTTCTGAGGAAATTAAAGTACTAAAAACTCATGCATGTACAACTCATAGAGCTGTTTAAAAAAAATTCCTCTGATTATGATCGCGCTCACTTCGGGATGTAGAAGGATCTCAACTTTGACGCTCCGTAATGTAGTCGGTTATTCAGAGAGGGTTAGCATGGGTGTATTGTAGCACGGACATGGAATCAAGAGTTATTCAGAGAGCCATTCCTCCTCAGGCTAGTGAGACACTCACAACGCGCGCGCGATCATAAGATGTAGTTAAAGAGAATTATGAGAAAAATAATGCATCGATTAAAGGGGCACCTGGTGTAGAACAGGAGTAGTATGAGAACTCTTACGCAGTTTAGGTTCGTATAGAGGGAATCTCGTTCGCAAGGTTCGAGTTCGACATCTCAGCATCGCTCTCGGAGGGTGCTAGAGATAGTCGGCTACCCTCGAGGAGTATGATCTGGAGGTACAGAGGAAGGCTGGAGTTCTCCATGTCCGTGCTTGCCTCGCCTGTTCCTCGCAGAGCTCTGCCTTTTGCGAGCAATAGATATATAAGATGAGTGTTCGTGGTGCGTCAATCAGGGCTTTTAACCTGTGTGTTAAGTCTTGTAGATGACGGACGGCTTTTCACCGCACCCACTGTAACTCTGGCCTGGGTCATGCTGTGGCCCATGACAGGTATAGTCAATGTCCAGTGAAAACTAAAATGGTGGATGAAAGACTCCTTTTTCCGGCACTTATTAATGTGGGGGTCTATTGCAGGTTTGGAGCTCATGCTGTGGCCCAGGACGGTATAGTCAATGTTCAGTTCAACTAAAATGGTGGTTGGAAAGATCCTTTTCACGGCACTTTTTAAATGTGGGGGTCATGCAGGTTTGGGGCTCATGCTGTGGCCCAAGGACAGGTATAGTCCAAATGTCCAGTAAACTAAAATGTGTTGAAAGACTCCTTTTATCCGGCCTTTTTAAATGTGGGGGTCATGCAAGGTTTGGGCTCATGCTGTGCCCAGGACAGGTATAGTCAATGTCCAGTGAAACTAAAATGGTGGTGAAAGACTCCTTTTTCCGGCACTTTTTAAATGTGGGGGGTCATGCAGGTTTGGGGGCTCATGCTGTGGCCAGGGCAGGGGTAATAAGTCAATGTCCAGTGAAATAAAATGGTGGTTGAAAGACTCCTTTTTTCCGGCACTTTTTAAATGAGGGGGTCATGCAGGTTTGGGGCTCATGCTGTGGCCCAGGACCAGGTATAGTCAATGTCCAAGTGAAACTAAAAAGGTGGTTGAAAGACTCCTTTTTCGTTCACTTTTTAAATTGTGGGGGTCAAGCAGGTTTGGGGCTCATGCTGCATTCCAGGACAGGGATATTCAATGTCCAGTTTAAGTAAAATGAGGGTTCAAATGCATACTGCCTTCTAGTCACTTTTTAATTTGTGGGTGATGCAGGTTTAAGGGTCAGGTGTGGTACAAGACAGGGATAGTAAATGGTACTGTGGACTTTTTTCTGTGATTTTATAACCTAAGTGTGTTGCCTAAGATGTAGCACGTATCCATTTGACTGTTGTGGATGTTAATTTCAGCTTCTCCAGCCTTGTTTGGGTGTTAATAATTGAAGGTGTTGTTGCTCTCCATAGACTTTAATGGTCATCGGATAATCGATGCTCACTATTGGAAAAACCTTATCGGATAGCGGCCGACTATCGACTATCGATCGATCTCGATAGCCAACGTAATCCTCAACACTAGTCAGTGGCACAAAAGGATAAATCATGTGTGACTTGTAATGTATACAGAAAGGGAATCAGAAGCCAGTTATACATTATATAGGACATATTTGCCAACCTTTGCAGACTTCCAGAAGAGTTGTCAAGAGTCCTGGATGAACTCGATGGTGAGGGCTCAGAAGCTGTGTCTGCACCATTTGCAGTGGAAGCCATCTGTAATGTACAGCCAGGCTCTTGCGGCTAGCTCCTATCCTGGTTGTTTAACCCCCAAGATACTGTGGTTAGTAGCAGCCACGATATCGAGGTGGCTGATAAACTTTCCCTCTGTCTAATCATCGGCCCTATACAGCTGAAGCATGTGAGCCACCCACCCATTACTAGTTCCTATCTTGTAAAATATCAGTGGGCCCCTTTTTAAAAATTTGATAGGGCTTCTAACAGGAGTACTGACAATACTGTCCTGATAGCACCACTAGAGGCATCCACTATGACTCGATCACCAAAGGGTCCACAATTACCTGGTGCCAGTCTTGAACTGGGTGCCACAACATCCCACTTGGGAATTATCATTGTGCAGTCCTGTTATTTGCAGTTTGATATCCTTTCTGAAAAATGTAGGATCTTTTCTATGGGATTGATAAAGGCAATTGTGCCAATAATTAGAACTTCCAAAACTTTAGAAGTTAAACTTTCCATCAATTAAACTTCACAGATTTTTTTTCTTAAGTTCTGCTTGGCTTTGCTTTCATCTAATTGCATGTCATCACTAGAGTGACAGGATACCATTAGGACTCTTATCATTTGTGATTCCTCGATATGTAATACATGATGCTTGACAGTCTCCTGCATTGAACCTTGAGGGAATCTTGAGCTTACATGAGCTTTTCTTCATAATAGTGCAAATCATGTGCTAACTGGATCCCTTTAAAAGAATGGCTAAATTAAAAGAATTTTATGATGTGAGTGTGGCTGCGTTCGGATTGTGATTATGCATATGGGAACCAGCTAGAATGTCCTTCCTAACTTAACCCCTTCCCATCATAAGTTTTTTTTTCATTACATTTGTTTTTTTTGCTCCCCACCTACAAACAGCCATAACTTTTTTTTTTCTTTTTCTATCTTTAAATTCATATGAGGGTTTAAT
The DNA here is from genome assembly GCA_025379985.1 of Phyllomedusa bahiana. Classification (NCBI taxonomy): domain Eukaryota; kingdom Metazoa; phylum Chordata; class Amphibia; order Anura; family Hylidae; genus Phyllomedusa; species Phyllomedusa bahiana. Next base: position 17,510 of record JAODAL010036058.1, read on the forward strand.
TTTTTTTTTGTGGGACAAAATTTACTTGCCACTATCCATACTATACTGAAAAAACAAAAAACAAAAAAACATTCTAAGTGGGGTAAAATGTGAAAAAGCTTTGACCCCTTTTTGTGGGGGGTTTGTTTTTATAGAGTTCACTGGTATCAATGATATGTTATCAGGGTTCTGAAGGTCAGTATGATTCCGGCGATGTTTTACTACTTTTAATAAGATAAAAACATCCTCTATCTTTTGCACTGCAGAGCCATTCTCTTGTTTTTCCTGCTATAAAGTTCAATACGGGCTTGTTTTTTAGCAGGCTGAAGTGTAGGTTTTATTGGTACCATTTTTTGATACATGCAAATTTTTGGTTACTTTTTATTACAATTTTTGGCAATGTAAAATGACCAAAACATGCAAATTTGGCATGGGATAAATTGGTAGAATTTAATAGATTTGATTTTTACAAACACGACGATACCGATTACGTGTAACTTTTTTTATCTGTAGAATGACAAAAGGGGGTGTTTTGAATAAATAAATATAAATATATATATATATATATAACCTTAACCGTTTTAGGTCAATTAGGATTACCAAAACTGTTTATATTTGCCAGATGCCAGAGAGATGGAATTTTTATTACTTTCTGCAAAGTCAAAAGTTTACATGCACTAGGATTACTATGACTTTAAACAATTTGGGACAGCCCATATGATAATGTCATGTCTTTGGAAGTTTCTGATTTCAAACACACCAGAAACACATTGCTTCTGTGTGTAACATCATGGGAAAGTCTAAAGAAATCAGCCGAGATATCAGGAAGAGAATTGTGGACTTGCAATGCAATTTCCAGATACCTGAAAGTGCCTCATTCATAAGTGAAAACAAGTACAAACCAAATGGAGATGGCCAGCCATCATACTGCTCAGGAAGGAGACAGGTTCTGTGTCTCAGAGATGAACGCGCTTTGGTCCGACATGTGCACATCAACCCAAGAACAATAGCAAAAGACCTTGTGAAGATGCTGGTGGAAGCTGGAAAGATTGTGACATTATCCACAATTAAACGAGTACTGTATCAACAAAGCCAGATTAATGTTTGCAAATGCATTCAGGAACAAAGACCTAAATTTTTGGAGACGTTCTGTGGTCTGACGAAACTTAAATTAAACAATTTGGCCCTAAGGACCATCATTACGTTTGGAAGAGAAAGGGAGAAGCTTGGAGGCATAAGAACACCATCCTAACTGTGAAACACAGGGGGAGACAGCATCATGTTGTGGGGTTATTTTGCTGCAGGAGGGACTAGTGCACGTCACAAAAAAGATGGCATCATGAGAAAAGAAGATTATGTGGCAATACTGAAGAAACATCTCAAGACATAAGCCAGGAAGTTAAAGCTTGGGCAGAAATGGGTCTCCAAATGGACAGTGACCCAGCAACCCAAAACAAGACTTAAGGTAACAAGTTTTTTGGTCCATCACAAAGCCCTGATCGCAATCCTATTGAAATGTTAGGCAAAGCTGAAAGGCAGGTCGAGCAACCACAAGCAAGGCTCAGTTTCACCATTCTGTCAGGAGGAATTGGCCAAAATTCCTCCACTATTTCAGAAGCTTGTGGAAGGTACCAAGATGTATGACCGAAGTCAACTGTTTAAGGGCATGCTACCAAAGCTATGAAATGACACTCACGGCCACTTATTAGGTACACCATGCTATAACGGTTGGACCCCTTTGCCTTCAGAACGCTCAATTCTTCGTGGCATAGATTCAACAGTGTGCACGATGCTCAATTGTACCAAGGGGCCAAAGCAGTGCCAAAGAAAATTCCCACACCATGCCACCACCATCACAGCTGAACCGTTGATACAAGCAGGATGGATCCATGTTTCATGTTGTGACGCAAATTCTGACCCTACACATCCGAATTGCAGCAAAATTGAAACTAACCAGGCAAACTTTTTCCAATCTTCTACTGTCCAATTTCGGGTGAGCTTGGGGCAAATTGGAGCCTCAGTTTCCTGTCTTAGCTGAAGGAGTGGCACCCGGTGTGGTCTTCTGCTGCTGTAGGCCCATCTGCCTCAAAGTTCGGCGTTACTGTGCGTTCAGAGATGCTCTTCTGCCTACCTTGGTTATAACGGGGGCTATTTGAGTCACTTTTTGCCTTTCTATCAGCTCAAACCAGTCTGCCCATTCTCCTTTGACCTCTGGAAATCAACAAGGCATTTTCCGCCCACAGGACTGCCGCTCACTGGATGTTTTTTCTTTTTCGGACCATTCTCTGTAAAACCCTAGAGATGGTTGGGTGCATGAAAACCCCAGGAGATCAGCAGTTTCTGAAATACTCAGACCCAGCCCTTCTGGCACCAACAACATGCCACGTTAAAAGGCACTCAAAATCACCTTTCTTCCCCATACTGATGTGGGTTTGAACTGCAGGAGATTGTCTTGACCATGTCTACATCCCTAAATGCACTGAGTTGCCGCCATGTGATTGGCTGATTAGAAATTAAGTGTTAACGAGCAGTTGGACAGGGTAGTACCAATAAAGTGGCCGGTGAGTGTATATAAACTTTTGACTTTGCAGAAAGTAATTAAAAAGTAATCCTAAGTGACCTAAAGCATAGTTGCCAAGCCTCCCGTTTTTGGCGGGTCACTCCCGCTAATGGTGGCCGTGTCCCGCCCCCCGCTAGGGTGTTTTATAACCTCCCGCCTCTTTAGAGAGGCGGGAGGTTATCTGAGCACAGAGGCATCCTAAAGCCTCTGTCCTGCGCCGCCACCGGCAATGTTCTCCAGAAGCTGCAAGAGCACTGCGAGGGAAGGGGGCGGGGCTTAGCTGGACCCGCAAAGCTCCGCCCCCTTTCCCCGAGTGTGAAGACCTAGGATGCCTTGCAGGACAGGTGAGTGCAGGGATGGCTGTATGTGAGGGGAGGAGGGAGGGGGGGGCTGATTGCCTGTGAGGGGAGGGGTGGGTGTGCAGTGACTGAGTGCTTGTGAGGGGAGGAGTGTGAAGTAGGTTTTATTATTTTATTGTTACTAGCAATAGGGGCACTGCCTGGCTCATGGGGGAATCTGTCTGGATCATGGGGGCCATCTGCCTGGATCATGGGGGCCATCTGTCTGGCTCAGGGGGGCATCTGCCTGGCCTGGGGGCATCTGCCTGGATAATGGGGGCATCTGCCTGGATAAAGGGGGCATCTGCCTGGCTCATGGGGGCATCTACCTGGATGCATGGGGGCATCTGCCTGGATAAAGGGGGCATCTGCCTGGCTCATGGGGGCATCTGCCTGACTCAAGGGGGCATCTGCCTGGATAAAGGGGGCATCTGCCTGGCATGTGGGCATCTACCTGGATAAAGGGGGCATCTGCCTGGCATGGGGGCATCTGCCTGGCATAGGGGGCATCTACCTGGATAAAGGTGGCATCTGCCTGGCTCATGGGGGCATCTGCATGGCTCATGGGGACATCTACCTGGATAAAGAGGGCATCCGCCTAGCTATTGGGGGAACTACCTGGCTGTAAGGAGCATCTAAGTGGCTATTGGGGGCACTACCTGGCTAATGGGGACACTACCTGGCTATTGGGGGCACTACCTGGCTATTGGGGACACTACCTGGCTATTGGAGGCACTACCTGGCTATTGGAGGCACTACCTGGCTATTGGGGCACTACCTGGCTATTGGGGGCACTACCTGGCTAATGGAGGCACTACCTGGATGTAAGGGGCACTACCTGGATGTAAGGGGCACTATCTGGCTATTGGGGACAGCTACCTGGCTAGAAGGAGGCATTAACCTGACTACAGGAGGGTACTACCTGATTACAGGGTTCAAATAGGCTACCGAGATACCTACCTATTGGGGCACTGTTTGACGGTATCTCCCAGCTCTTCTGGATGCTGAATAGGCTATCCAACGTCCAAGAAAGCTGGGTGACGCCAAAACCCTAATTTAGCTTTCTTCCAGAGCCATTACACATTTAGGTGGAGTAGGGTGTGGCTTTTTCGAAGGGGGCGTGGCTTACATGCAAGATGGACGTGTATATGCAAATTTTTTGTGCCCGCCTTCAAATCTCCTGCTTTTTTACTTTCAAAAGTTGGCATGTATGACCTAAAGTGGATAAGGTTTTTTTCTGATTTCATGTCTGATAGTGTTAAAAAAATGCATATGTGTCTTTTTATATATATTGTATGTAAACTTCTGGTTTAAACTGTATATCACCATAATGTTACTGACAAAACCAATACTGATGATATCAATGATACCACTAGGTCAAACAATGACGCCACATCCTGACCCCATATCACCACTACATAGTGACTGAATAATATCAGAACATCATGACAACATATCACCACCACATGATGCAGGGTCAATATAGTGACACATGATGGAGGATCAGTATAGTGATGCATGGAGGGTCAGTACGGTGACACATGATGGAGGGTCAGTATAGTGACACCTGATGGAGTGTCAGTATAGTGAAATATGGAGGGTCAGTAAAGTGACACGTGATGGAGGATCAGTATAGTGATGCATGGAGGGTCAGTATAGTGATGCATGGAGGGTCAGTATAGTGACACATGATGGAGAGTCAGTACGGTGACACATGATGAAGAGTCAGTATTTTGACACATGATGGAGAGTCAGCACGGTGACACATGATGGAGAGTCAGCACGGTGACACATGATGGAGAGTCAGCACGGTGACACATGATGGAGAGTCAGCACGGTGACACATGATGGAGAGTTAGTATTTTTACACATGGAGGGGTAGTATAGTGACACATGATGGAGGGTCAGCATAGTGACACATGATGGAGGGTTAGCATAGTGACATATGGAGGGTCAGTATAGTAACACGTGATGGATGGTCAGTATAGTGACACATGGAGTGACAATATAGTGACAAATGATGGACAGTCAGTATAGTGGCACACGATGGGGAGTTAGTATAGTGACAGACACATAATGAAGGGTCAGTATATATGACACACGGAGGATGGGTCAGTACAGTGACACATGAGTTAGCACATCACCAGCCTCTTGTAACTGATGCCAACAGTAGAACATTTGGCAGGGGCAGAACTTTTATGTGCTTACCATGTGGTAGTTTCTGATGAGAATGTCAGCTGACAACATGGAGAGCTCTACAGCACATGGAGAGCACAGGAGCACATGGAGGAGGTGATGCACTATTTCATAGACAGCATGGAGCTGCTGGAGACTCATTGACATGGACGGGGACGAGCCAGCAACACTGCCAGGCTGTGTACCAATAGAAACCACTCCTGCTCAAACTAACTATGCTGTGAGCAGGAGGAGGTAGTGTTTAGTTGTGGCACTACAGTACGGAAGGTGTATGGCCAAACCTCCCTGCTGTCTCAGAACTGAGAGTCAGGACATTAAGCTTCCGGGTCAGCAGGGCATGCCCTCTGATTTGGGAGATATGCTAATGACATGTTTTGCCCCTAAACTTAGTCCATTGGAGCTATTACTATGGACAGGAATATGGCCTGTACCATTGTTTTTCTAGATAGATGCCTACTACATTGGTATAAAAAAGATCCAGAAGTATTCTTAATACAAGTATAATAAAAAAAATTATATGATTTCCTGTGATATGAATAATAAATAGAAACAATATACAGTGGATAATCCCTTTAAGTCTGAGTGACAACATCTCATAGCTCTTACAGCTGAGAGTTTGTTACAGCTGTATCTTGTCTAGGCAATACCAGATAAACTGAGTGTATGTCTGCACAGCATGGTTTTACAGTCTGATTTTGGATTTGAAAACCATCAAAATCCGACTCTGAAACCATCTCCTTAGACCTTTGTAGGAAATTCAAGCTGTAGTCTACACAGCTCGGATTTTCTGATGGTCGGATTTAAAAAATCAATGTTCTTCAAAAGACTTGAAAAGTACATTCTTCTGCTGAATTTCACTCAGAAAACGACAGAAAATGTAGTATTCAATGTTAATGGGAAGGCTGGTTCAGAAAATCGCGGCAAAAAAACAAACCAAAAAATGAAAACTAAGTGCAAAATAATGGTTGGATTGTGAATAGAATCAGACTAGTCAGGGGCGTAACTAGAGAAGCCTGGGTCATAGCAAACTTTTGGATGCCCCCCTCCACCCACCTCACCAGCCACGAACATTTAACGGGACCTCTTAAGTCATGCAGTTACTAGATAATACAAGAAGAGATTACCTCATCATACATATCACCATCATACTGCTACCAATCAAATCCACTATACCAAGTCCAACATTACCAATAACGCTACTACATATGGACCTAATTATACCACCACAACATGACCACAAATTACCATCACATGGTAACTGAATAATATCCTTACACTATTAATGAATAAAAATCAGTATACAAAGACCAACATTACCACCATACCCTGTTTCCCCGAAAATAAGACAATGTCTTATATTAATTTTTGATCCTACAGTCGAGCTAAGACTTCTTGTTAGGGAATGTTTTTTTTTCTACAGTATGAACAATAATTCACATTTATTGATGAACAAAACATCAATATGTATTAATATACTGCAGTGATTTTATCACAAACATCAGCATAAGCAGCCAAACTCTGAATTTCATAACTAAAAATGCACTGTCTTATTTTCGGGGGGTGTCTTATTTTCGGGGGGTGTCTTATTTTCGGGGGGAGAGGCGTCTTATTTTCGTGGAAACAGGGTATATTGACCATATAGTGGTATATACCAGTGTACACAGGTGTCCTACAGACTATACACACCACCATACAGTGACCATATAGTGGTAGATACGTGTACACAGGCTCTGCAGACTGTATATTACCACAAAACAGTGACAATGTAGTGGTAGACACCAGTGTACACAGGCTCTGCAGACATATAAGTGATTACATTGCAGTTACATCTTGTGACTTACAGGTGACGTTTCTCTGACGAGTCATTGACTTTCCATTTTGTTCTGCATCCGGTCCAGACTGCCATGATTACTTCTCCTGGCCACCACTCATCCCCGCAGATTTGGACACAAGTATCTTAGAATCCTCACTTTTCCAGCACCTCCCTCATTGTCTCACACCTCATTACAAACTTTCTAGGGTTGGGATAGTGGGTACAGGCCATAGCTTAGAGGCCCAGTCTCCTAGAGGGGAGGAACAGAGGATTCACCCCCTGGAGATTTTGTTACAGCTATGACCTAAGAATCATGTTACCAGGTAGGTAGAACCCTAGGTAGGTTGGTAGGCCCTAGGTAGGTAGGCTCCAGGTAGGAAGGCAAGCAGTACATAGAACAGGTAGATGGGTCAGATGTTGGTATTTAGATTGTTCCTGGGTAGGCAGTAGTTAGGCCACAGGCAGGTAGATAGGTTCCAAGTAGGTAGGCTACAGGTAGGTAGGTAGATTGGCTCTAGGTAGGCAGTAGTTAGACCCCAGTTAAGTGGGCAGTCCCCAGGTTGGTAGGTAGGCTATATGTGGGCCCAAGGTAGCTAATTAGACTGTTGCTAGTCCCTAGGTAGCTAGGTAGGCAGTAGAGGGGCCACAAGTAGGCTGTAGGTGAGTCCCAAGTAGTCAGGTAGATAAGCTAAAGGTGGGGCCCACATATGTAGGTAGGTATGTAAATAGGCTACAGGAGGCCCCAAATAGGCAAGCAGGGTTTAGGTAAGCTATAGGGGGCCATATAGATAGGTAGGCAGGATTTAGGTAGGCTATAAATGGCCCCATATTGGCATTCAGGCAATAGGGGGCCATATAGGTAGGCAGGCGGCTTTTAGGTAGGCTATAGGGGGCCAGATATACGCAGGCAGGGTTTAGGCAGACTATAGGGGCCCAAGGAGGCAGGCAGGGTTTAGGTAGCTATAGGTCCATATAGGTAGGTAGGAAGGCAGGGTTAAGGGGGTTTGTAGAGGCCAAATAGGTAGGCAGGCAGGCAGAGTTTAGGTAGCTCCTGGACAGTCTCTGTGCTCTGCATGGACAGCGCGATAATTTGATGTCATTGCGCTGTTTATGTCAGCAATGAGGCCTAAGGCCTTAGGCTTACCAGTCAGGCTAGCAGAGAGGAGCGCCAAACACTGTGCTTGTACCGGACAGTCTGACTCCTGCCTCTGAACATTTGGGACAGAAGGCCAGGTGGTTCAGAGGCAGGGAGTGGCAGTGGGCCCCGCAGCTCCTCTCCTTTTATTCAAGCCGTAATTGCGGGATGGATTTCGCCCGCAATTACGGCTTGAGTAAGGGGCGGGGGCGTTGCCCGCCGGCCCCATAGACTTTCATTATCCACGGTGCGTATACGGATATTGAACATGTCACGTTCATTGCCGGCGAGCCCAGGAGTGCAAGTACCGGGGTAGCAGAGGTACTAGTAGCTATGGGGTCCAGACGCTTCAGCTGTATATATGTAAAACAAAAAGGCAGAATTTTTACAATGAAAATGCTTTATTTAGGTAAAGCAAGAAGATCTCTTATGTCTCATTTGTCTTCATCTATCTGGGGGATTGTAAAGGAAGTATCCCCTGATTAAATAGAAGTTAGAAATCTGGGATCTATATAGTCTGATAAGCACTTCATCCTTGGGTTGCACATGCCCCATACTTTAAAAGATGTGTAGATCTGCAAAGGGACAGACAGGTGGTCTGGGTCTGGCATTTGCCCCAAGGTCATAGATCACTATTTTTATTACTAGTAATTGAGTGGTATTCATTCACAATAAACATGTAGGCAAAGCTAAATAAACATTATTAACAAATACATTTTTAGTCCAATTTTACTTTCTCCAAGATAAAGCAGGTTATCTTTCTCGCTTTTTTAACAGATGGTTTCATAGGTTACCAACCACTTCTCTGCTATTTCTTAACAGCAGGACAATACTTTGATTCTTGATGCTTTTATCTCTCGTGGGGCTTTTCCCTACGGCACAGGTTTTCAGTCGGTTTTCGGATTTTAAAGCCGGCTGTAAACCGACTGTTAACCCTTTACATTGACATAAATAGAAAATCCGTGCAGTGGGATATTTTTTTACACCACCGGCGATTCGAAACCCGGGTGGAACATGGTGGACAGCTTTAATCCGCAAACCGCAGACAAAAGCTGCCCCTCCAGCATGCCAAGAAAAGACCAACTACTGGTCAGGATTCCCGACCGGTATTTGGTCTTTGCCGGGTAAAGGCACTCTTACTGCGACTTTAATCTGTTAGGCTTTGTCTACACTGCAGTGGACAAAAAAATGACCTGAAAACTTAATCCTAAAAATGTTCATAAAACTGAGTTCTTTGTCCACTGCATGTCAAAAGCTGCTGAAAAAACGTCCATTTTTTGGTGCGTTTTTGGATTGTTTGTTACGCGTGTTTTTTGCTTGTCTCAAGTCTGGTTTTTAATGTATGCATAAATCAAGCCATTGGACTCCAACCTACAAAAGAGTATGTAAAGCACATTATTGCGTTTGTATGTAATCTTGTAGTTGTTTTACGGATTTTTGCGCAACTAAAGTTATCTCACTTTTACCGCCCAAAATCCATTTTTTATTGAGTTTTGCTGCTAAAATCTGTTTTTTTACTGATTTTGGCATTAATAAACTTATCTCGCTTTTGCTGCAAAAATCTGGATTCTTACAGATTTTGGCGTTAATAAAGTTATCTCGCTTTTGTCACTAAAAATCCACTTTTTTTTACGGATTTTGGCACTTAAATCTGGATTTTTACAGATTTTGGCACTACAAAAGTTATCTTGCTTTTGTCACTAAAATTCAGCTTTTTTCCGGATTTTGGTGCTAAAATCCGGGTCTTTACAGATTTTGGTGGTAATTAAGTTCTCACATTTCCCGCTAAAAATCAATTTTTTACGAATTTTGACGCTAAAATCCTTTTTGTTTATGGATTTTGGCGCTAATAAAGTATATAGCTATCTAGTTTTTGCCGCTAAAAATCCGTATGTTATGGATTTTGGCACTAAAATCCTAATTTTACAGAATTTGGCGCTAATAAAGTTATGTCGCTTTTGCCGCTAAAAATCCGTTTTTTTATGGATTTTGGTGCTAATACAGTTATCTCTCTTTTGCTGTTAAAAATCTGGATTCTAGCACCAAAATCTGCAAAATTACGGATTTTAGCGCTAAAATCCGTAAAAAGCAATATAATTTTCTTAGTGCCAAAATCCGTAAAAAAAGCGGATTTTAGCACCAAAATTTGTAAATAAACAGATTTTAGCGGGAAAAGTAAAATAACTTTATTAGCGCCAAAATCCATAAAAAAAGGATTTAAGTGCTAAAATCCGTAAAATTCCGTTAGCAACAAAGGCAAGATAACTTTATTACAAACGAGGACACATTATGAACGAGGACTTCAAATTTTCTGCCCTGCTTTGCCGTTTTTTGCAACATGTTTCAAAAGACAACCAGTAAATAAAACGAGCAGAAAAAAAACGTTCTGTAGAGACAAGGGGACGTTTTTTTTTACTATTGAAGTCTTTGAGACATCTTTACAGTCATTTTTCAGCATTTTCAGAAAATGAAAAACGCTGGAAAAATGGATGTTTATCTGTGCAGTGGAGACATAGCCTTAGGGCATGTCCCCACGGCACGGGTTTTCACCTGGTTTGACAGACGGTTTGATAGACCGGTCTGAAAAACATTGAGCATGTTCATTCTTCTGCCTGTTTTTCGGGCGGAATATGAACATCTCAATGCGAGGGGCAAGGGCTTCTCTTCGTAGAAAAGCCGTCCCCTGGCGGCCGTGGACACGGCTGCAAAACAATGCAAGCATCGGTCGGGATTTCTGGCCGGTATTTGCAATGTGCCATGTGAACGGCCATTTAGAGTTACTTACCAGAGAGAGAGAGAGCTAAACAGCCTTGTGCCATCCTGTATCTGCTCAATGATACTGTTATCTCTGCATGTAAACACACAGATAACTGTGAATGTATAAGAATCACCATTTCTGTTTTGACAGTTTCGTCACTGTGTCATTTTTTCCAAAACCCCTCCATCACCAATGTCCCTCTAACATACACATCTAGGAAAAGGAATTAGCAAAGCTGTGGAAAGCTTGTTTTGTAAAAACAGCCAGATGAGAAAACCCATTTAAAGAATGCCACACAAATGCACAAATATTTTTAGTAACTAAATATGTAAGATGTTTCTCAAATACATGTAGTTAGTAAATCAAATGATTTCCCTCAGTATAACAGGGAAACCGGTTTTATTTTAACTTTGTCAGAGGGAGCTCACAACTTGGTAAGATTCCTTCTGTGGTAGGTACCAACAAAGCAAGGGGAGCTGAGGACATAGCTGCTTGCACAGGGTTAATCTTAATCTCTTATTGTACATACACTGCAGCAGGCACAGCAAGCTGAGGAAATATGTTTGACGGGTTTACCTGTTGCTCTAAACCTCCTCCCCCATATTACGCAGACATCCATATTACAACATGAATAGTGGACATAATTCCAGGCTTCCCTCTGCACAGTGGAATCCCCAGGTCAGAAGTAGGAAGTTTCACCTAGCTGTCAACATAGTGATCCATCATGCTGTCAGAAGCCGACTCGCTCCCTGACGTTAGTCCTGTCTTAAAGCGCGTTTTTACATTTTTTTAAACTGAATTACACAACTAAAGTTGTTAAAGTGTTTATATTTTTGTCTTCTATTACTTCATAAAGTTCCATCCTTCACAAAATACATGCAGCGCTGTGCTTTCTTGTTCCTGATGTACATTGCCTATTCACCAGCCATGATTGGTGTCTCTCCTTTTTTTATATCCAAACTCCAGCTGCTACAACTCTTCCTTCTTTGCTGGTAGTGCTCAAGGCTTCCTAATTCCTAAAAGGCCAGCAGAGCCAATTGACCCAGATCCCTATCCTATCACTTGATTTGTAGATATGGTATGAACCCCCACTCACTATAAATGACCCAAACTAGCATATATACTGTATACTGTGTATACACTTTTGAATAAATAAACAACACATCATTTTTGGTGTTAAATGGTGACAGCTTTTATTTAAAACCACATGATTACTACAATCAGAGCAAGGAGTCAGGTGCAAATATGTATTTGGATTCACAGATACCGTGAGATCCTCCAGCTGCCTGCCATACAGCAACCGGCAAGACAGCAATCAATGAGGCAGCATGTTCTGGCCTGACATTCCAGCCAAGCCAGCCCACTTCCAGTGCACCAATGACCAAACCAAGAATCCTCTCTCCACAGCAAAGCCACCCCTGAAAGACCATTACCCCATCCTTTAGGCTGGTCTCCAAAGCTCAGCCTGTCCACCACCATTAAGTTTAACAGTTTCTATTAGTTAATATTGGTCCACCATAACTTGCTTGCAACTTCCACCTGACTCCCCAACCGCGACACTAAACCATGACAAATCTTTAAAAATCAACTTTATTTATATTCTTTGCAAGGCCTGTAAAATAATATTTAAAACTAACTTAGGCCAAACTCCAAAGAATGCACTAAACCCCCAACTCACAAAGAGTCCGGCACTCAGGAGAGGGAAAACCCCCTGTGGATGTAACCATGGCTGGTTGATTGCCCTTCCCCTGGGCATAGAGGGTAACACCAAATAAAACTGAATAAGATATCTCCAAATTTCTTTAAAAGTAACAAATGTATTACACGGACATTTTACAGATAGGTTAATACAGTTAATAATTCAGAAACCAAAATCCAACAAGGTGATCAGTTAAAATGATCAAACATGTGTATAGTTAAAAGAAGATCGTGCTCTGTCCGCTGTATAAAGTACTAACTTAATTCACCAAAAGCAGTCTCCAAATAATCAAACTCCAAAGGGGCCGTTCACACGGCTTATTTCTGGGATGGATTGCAGCCGTATTGCGCGTTGTACTGCTGGAATCCCAGCCATAGAGAACTGTGGATTCCGTCTCCCCACCCCGCTCGGCGAATCCGCCGGGCGGGGAGAAAGTGACATGTACATTATCGGAATACGCGCCATGGATAATGCATGTCTATGAGGCCGGGGAGCAGCGCCCCGGCCCCTTATTCAAGCCGGAATTGCGGGCGAAATCCCTCCCGCAATTACGGCTTGAATAAGCCGTGTGAACGGCCCCAAAGAATGCAACCCCCATGCAATTAGTGTAAATCAAACCTGAAGCAGCCTAGCAGTCCCTGATGAAGGAGATAGTTATTCTCTGAAGCGCGTAGGTCTTGTGTGCCTTATAAAGCGAACAGATCGTGATAGTCTTTTATAGATATACACATTTTGGGCAACATGTCTGAAAACTGCCGTTGTTGTGGCAGTTTTAAGGCGCGTTAAATCAGTGTAAATTGTGCCTAAAAGTGCGATCCTCTCAAAAATCTGGCGTCTGGTATACCTTGCATAGTAAACATAATGAGCCTAAAAAGGAGTATTGCGCAAATCGCGACACATAGCGCATCACTGGTAGTGTATGTAATGCGCCTATTGAAGTGCATAGCATATCCTGTAATACGCAACAGAGGTGCATAGCATATCATTACTAGTGTATGTAATGCGCCTCAATAGGCGCATTACGTTATGGAGGCGCACAGCGTATAATTTTTAGACGCATTACGATATGTCGTGCCCGGCGTATAATGTTATAATAAAGTTTTACATCGAGAATATGGCATCAAAAGTGGTTTTGGCACACAATAGACCAAAAAAACAGCGTTTACGTATTGGGACATGTCGCCCTTTATCTTTATTAGATGGTTGTAGTAGGAGATTTCCTCTGACGATCTTTGTACAGCTTGTTCCCTGAAACACCTGGTGCTTGTATCTAAAGTTGTGGTTAGTTTCTTAAAATCAAACAAACAATTATGCAATAAAATCAAGGTAAGGGCGGACGGGAAGTTTCTTCCATTCCAATCTGGTGATAGAGAGGTTGATGCAAAAAAAGCAGGAAGTTACCAATTGTAAGACAACCCTCATTTAGATACTCCACTATCTCTAAAAGGGGAATCACCCCAGCATAAAACCACCCAATTACATATATACAATAATTACTAAGCGTTCCAGGTCCCTCGCCCCCCACAGTCATGTACCCCTTTGTCTACTTCTTCGGGGTTTCAGGAACCTCCCCCACTGAAACATTTATCCCTTTATGGGATAAGAAAAGTAAAAAACATAAAAAGTGTAAAAAAAAAAAAATGAATAAAATAAATAAATAAATAATAAAATAAAAAAACTACACATATTAGTTATCCACAAAACCATAATAACCTGTAGAATTAATCTATCGAGTTATTAAGTGTAAAATGTGAATGGCTTAGAAAAATCATAAAAAAAAAACAAAAAGACTGCATCATTGAATAAATAAAAAAGTTAAGAAACGCAAGGAGACAAAAACTAAAAAAATATGCTGGTACTTTTCAGACGTTCGGCTTAAGGGGATAAACAATATAAAGATAAGAACTGCTCTAGTTTGAATGGTAGCAAAATCAAAACAGCAATGTATTGGGTAATAATCCTTATTTACCTTTGTCTACATGTTTAAAACTAATCAATGTGATGGGATACTCCATTAAGGGTGAAAAATTCACATTTCCTTATACTCTACTAGCTTGATTAGCCCTCCACTAAACCCTCAGTAATCCAGAGGGTTTACTAAGTTAATAGTTCTGGTTCTACATTGTAGATAAACTGTGCATGTAATATTTTCTAGTTACTTTATGAAGTATTTATTCTGTTTTACTGAGGCGTACAAATCACATCTGTGAATAGGGAATGTGATTTACAAGAGCAGATATGACTTGCATATCACACTACTCTGGTGACATGTTAATGAAGTGCAGGACATCAAAACGGCAATTGTCGCATTATCTACTAAATGATATTGTTTTCCTCACTTGAGACCATAAAGTGTCCCTGCTGTTTATCTAGATTTTTGTGCCCAGGATCTCACCTGGCCGCTAGAGACCCATAAACCGCGCACATATATAATCAGGTACATTTGGAGTCTTTTCTCACAGATTTGTCGCCTTTTGTCGGATTTTCCCACAGCCTGCAAGGGGAGGCATCTTAGTATTCAAGTCAGCTGCCGGCCGCGCTCTCTCACACAAACCATTATTGTCCGAGGTCTAATTGACTTCATGTTGAATCACTGCGCTTTTCACGCTTGGCTAAACTTGCCCTGTCTAAGCTTTGGCTTAAAGCACAGGAAGCTTCAAGCATGCGGTTTAAGGTCGACCTTTGGTGAGCCAGAGCCCCCAAGGTGTCAACTGGTAACAGAATGAAATGTTAAGGTTTTTCATTTTATCAGCCTTTCACTACATTTTTTTAATTAATGACCTATTAGATTCCAAACGATGCAGATGCTGTAAGAAGCTGGAAAACCCAAATCACACTTTCATTACACCTCTCAGTTCATACACACAGACAAATATATAACATTTCCTCAAGGGAAATAGAAGAATTTACTTAAGAGTTTATCCTTTCACGGCTGAAAAAATATACCTGCATGAGATATTAGGAACTTAATAATACTAATTATAACTAATGATGATCAGTATTAAAGAGGAATTCCCCTTACTAAACAGTTGTTGAGCGTCTTTTCTTAGAACCCTGCATCCCTCTGTTATTCATCCAGGAAATCTTATGATTTATGTAAAAGCAGATTATCTCCCGTTTCAGGTACAGCCCATGGTCAGGTGATCCGCATAGCCAAACGCTGCTCCTGTGACACTAAATGGCACCGTTACACCAACATCCAGTGTGGGTGATTAGAGCAGCAGGCACCATGTTAATCACCGATTACTGTGTTCTCCACATGACCTGGACACTATAGAGTCACTTAATGACAAAATGACTACATCCATGACACTATAAACCAAATCTATCAAATACCTTTTATACCCAATAACATACGCGATGCTTGGAATTTAATGGTCACAGCGGCCAGTTTATTATTTTAAATACTTATAAATGAGAAACCATACCGAGCAGAGGAAGTTTTTGGAGCTACAAAAATCTGGCGACCAATTACTGAAATTGCACATCATAACACGTAGCCATATTTACCCTCAGCCGTAAACCACCAGCTAAGGGGCACCAGAACAAACTAATGGCTACTTCACCAAAAACAGCTCACAGTGATCCCATCCTGTACAAGCCCACCACCTTCACCAGATCACTACGTCATTTCCAAAAGAGGAGCCATCTCCATTGATAAACCACCCCTCACCAATTCCAAGGATCTCCAACCTCCAACCAGCGCCATGGGTAAAAAAAAAAAAAACCCAATAAAAATAAATTAAAAAACCAAAAAAAAAAAACATGAAACAACACCACAAACAAAAACAAGAAAAATAGGGCGACATTTTATGAAGGGGTTTTGCCTGTTTTCGGGGGCTTTACTCTGCCCCTTTCCCAGCGGGGAAATCCCCGCTGTCGGAGCGGGCCCGTTCGCCACTTTGGGCCCGGGGTCCGTTGAAAAAGGCGAGCAGGGGGGGCGGGCTGGTGGGGGGCGGTGGGGGCGGTTTTAGGCTTTTCGGGGGCGGGCCCGGGGCCCACGCTGTATAGTCCGGGGCCCAATTTTCCCAAATCGCGGCTCGGATCGCGGCGCCCCGACAAGCAGACCCGGGTTTTTTTTTTTGGTCTAAATCCCCCGGCAGAGGCGAAGTGAAAGCGGTTTGAAAATTGCGGGGGGGGAAGCGGTTCAAAGATCACGACAGAAACCCCTCGGCGCCCCCGCCCCGTGCGCAGGAGTATGAATGGGAAAAAAAATGGGCCTTTAAAAAAAAGGCCCGGGAAAACGGGGGGGGGGTGTCAAAAAGAGACCCGGAAACGAAAAAAAATTCCCACATAATAAAAAAAAATAACTTTTCAAATCTAAAAATACGCAAAAATCAAAAAATTTGGATATTGAAAAATTGGGGGGGGAAAAGGGACAAAAAATTAAAAATTAAAACCCTATTTTTTTGGTGCGAAAACCGGCCAATCAAAATGGAGCGCAGGGGAAACCTTTAAAAAGCTATGGGGGGAATTGCCAATAAAAACCCCCGGGGGGGTTTAATTCAAAAAAGTAAAAAATGCTGAAAAGAGCTGATTGGCTGGTTTGCGGGGTTCGGCTAGCTCAAGCCAATAAAAATAGGAGCGACCAAAGTTCCCCTTTTAGCCTATGGAGAAGTGTTTTTGACCAATCAAAATCCAGGGGGGGGTTTAAAATTTAAAATACAGTTAAAAAAAACAGAAAAAGGCTTATTGGGGGTGAGCTAGCCCGGGGGTTTGGGGTAGCCAGCCTTTTAGAGCGGCCCAGTATTCTCCAATTATACTCTATGGGAGAGCCCCCCACCGCACTAAAAACTCGGGCGGGGCCCAGCGCGGCCCTTTAAAAAATTTTTTTTTTTTCAAAATTTTTTTTTTTTTCGTGTTTAAAAAATTCTTTTTAGTTTGCCGAAATTTTTTTTTAAAATTTTTGCGGTTTTTTAAAAACCCGGAAAAACCCTTCGTCGCCCGGGGACCGGCCCCTACTTTGGGAATTTTTCCCATAGAGAGAATTGCCCGGGAAAAACCCGTAATTCAAAAATTTGGTTTAAAAAAAATTTTCAAATTTGGGCGGCATAAACCAGCCAATCAAATAGGAAGCGACAATGTCCCATTAATCCTGTGGAGGAGATTTGGACCAATCATAATAGGAGCACGTGGCCCATTCTATCCTATGGAGAAAAATGACCAATCATATACAAAGGTGGGACAGTTTCATAATAACAGTAAAAAAGGCAGAACGAGCTGATTGGTTGAAGCAGCGGGGGCTCGTCAGCTTAGCCAATCAGATCTCGAGCTGCTTTTCCTCCATAGAGTTCCTATGGGGAATCGAAATTTAAAAGAGGCGTCGTAATTAGGACCAAAGGGAGAGCGAGCGACGCTCCTATGGGTTTTTTTCTAATCAATCTCTGGTAATAAAACTGTACATGGCTGAAATCAATTAAACACTACAGAAGTTGTGCCGTTGTGTAATAAAAGGACTACTAATATGTGGCTAACGAAAATAAAAATTGAATCAAGACAATCATCTAATTTCTTTATTTTCGATGCAACCCATACTATTGATCCTTGCTAACTAAAAATAAAGAAATAAGACATGATTTTTATGGTCATTTTTTTTTTTTTTTTTTTTTTTCGTTACCACATATTAGTATTCGTTGTATATACACATCGGCACAACTTCTTGTAGTGTTTTTAATAATTTGATTTCAGCCATGTAACGTTTTTAATACCAGATTGCATTAGAAACCCATAGGAGCGTCAGCTCGCTCTCCTCCCATTGGTCCAAATTACGGCGCCTCTTTTAAATTTCGATTCCATAGAACTCTATGAGAAAGCACTCGCGCTCTGATTGGCTAAGCTGACGAGCCCCCCTGCTTCAACCATCAGGCTCGTTTTCTGCCTTTTTACTGTATTTTGAACTGTCCCGCCGTGGATTCTGATGGTGTAAACTTCCCCATAGGCTAGAATGGGACTTTGTCGCTCGTATTCTGATTGGTCCTAAACTTCTCCATAGCCTAGAATGGGATTTTGTCGCTCTATTCTGATAGCTGAGATAGCCAAGCCCCCGTTTTCACCCAAATAGCTTTTTTAGCATTTTTATGATTATGAACAGTCCCCCGTGGTTTTGATTGGTCAACCCTGCCCATAGGTTTAATAGTTAGTGTGTCCATTTCAAATTGGCCCGGGTTTTCTGGAAACCCATAAAATAGGTTTCAAAAAATTAAAATCTGTATTTCCCGCCTTTTCCCAATACCCTAATTCTTGATTAGGATTTTGGAAAAGGGGTTTTTGTTTTAGAAATTTTTTATTTTTAATGTTTCGCTTTTTCCTAAAAGTAACGCTTTATAAAGGCGATTTTGGATTTATATCCGAAAACCCGACATGTGGAAATGATTTCTCGCTCTCCAGCCCTGTCTCGCATCGGAACAATTTTTGGCGCAGCCCCGCAGGCGCCTAAGACCCGCACTCCCCCCCACACACTGGCGGGCGGGGCGGATTTTCCCCCGCATGTATGGGGCACTTCCTGGGACGGCGAATCTTCGGGCGGCCCACGCGCCCATGTCCCCGCACTGTCCCCCAGCACTGGCAAAAGGCGCGGCGGACTTTTCCCCGATGTATGATCGCACTACCTGGGAAAAAACTCAACACAGCCCCGAAACTTCGCCTCATTCCGCACTGGCCCGACACGCTGGCGAGGCGCGGGGGGTTTTTTCATGATTGATGAGCGCGGCTGCCCCGAATAAATCAGGCGCAGTTTCTGCGGGAAACTGGGGAAACGGGCCTCGACCCGGGGAGCTTCATACATGTGGGGCCCTAAAAGTACAGCAGTTTTAAATGGGTGTATTGGGTTTTTCCCTTTATGTTATGATGAAAACATTAACTCAACAAAAGAAGTGAAAAATTTCAAAAGTAGGGAACAATTTTTTTTAACCAACATTTTTGAAACAAAGGGACCTTGGGAAATTTTTGACACCAATTAAACTGGGGGTTTAAAACCAAAAAGAAGATGGAAGTTTTCCTTTCTCCAAAAAGAAAGCTAAAATTTTTCCAAATCCTCAACCGTTTGGAAGGGCAGAAAAACCAAAGGGATTTCAACACCAATGGATCCATCAAACCCAAAAGTTAAAGGGAAGGTTGACTAAATACCTAAAAAATAAGGTTTCAGAAAATATGGGGGCACTTCTATAAAATAGCCACAACTACTCGTCCTGATAACACAGGCGACAATTTGGGGATACCCGTGCCCACGTGTAAGTTAAAACCACGTCCCAAAGAGCCCGGGAAAGCAGTTAAAAAGAGTCCTTTTAATACCCGAAAGCAAACCAAGCAAAAATTAAAAAATATCTCAAAAAGGGATTTTTAAAAACTCCAAGCTTTTCGTGGACCAGGGCTGGGGGCCGGGGATTTAAGTGATCGGAAAAGTCAAAAAGCGGGGTTAAATTATTTTAAAATTGGAGAAAAAATCCAATTTCTTGGCAAGCAGAAAGAGGGGTCAGTTTTCGTTATCCTCTACAGAGGGAGAATTTAAAATTTCACAGCTCCTTTCCAGTCCAAGAATTAAATTTTGGTTTGAACCAACGGTTTAGAGGGGTCTTGGTTTAAAAACCCAACTCAAAACCCTTTTCGATTTATGAAGACCAAAACCAAGGGTGTTTTTAAACCGCCACAGTTTAAAAGGGGTCAAAGCAGGACCAAAAAACATTTATGTAAAACTCCCAACCTTTCGGAGGAAATTTAAATTGGGTCGTGAATCATTGGGCTTTGGTCTACTGCGAAAAATGACAAGAAGTAGCTGATGCCCTGGGCAAAGCCAAATTGGGCCCAAGAACCAAGTTTAAGATTTTAGGAAAAGATGGGGAAATAATTGGTAAGTTAAGGGTTGGGTTGGGGTTGGGGGTTTAAAATAATACTTTCACTGTGTGCAACAACCACTTCTGTATGTATTTTGGATTTTTTAAGCCTTTGTCAAGGGGATAAAAGGCTTGGTTTATAAAAATTTTGGGCTTTAAAAAAAAAAACACTAGAAAGAGACAGCCTTAATCTTGTTTTTACTGGGGATGGGGCTGTAGAATTTAGACAATGTTCTCCCTTTTTGCTGAGAATTTACTTGTTTCTTCAAGAATAAAAGTTCCCTTTTCGGTTTAACTATTTGGATAAAGATCTGGGTAATCTGGGTTTAACAGTTTCCCCTATTCTTACCCCAGTCCATCAAGTGTCACTAAACTGACCCCAGTCCATCATCTGTCACTATACTGACCCAAGTCCATACGTGTCACAATAATAAACCCAGCCCCATCATCTGTCACTAACTAAACCCCAGTCCATCACCTGTCACTATGCTGACCCTATCATCACGTGTCACCGTACTGACCCCAGTCCATTCATCTGTAACTATACTGACCCAGTCCATCATTATGTCACGATACTGCCCCCAGTCTATCTTTTGTCACTATACTGATCCAGTCTATCATTTGTCACTATACTGACCCCAGTCCATCTCTGTCACTATGCTGACCCCAGCCATCACGTGTCACTATATGACCCAGTCTATCACGTGTAACCATACGGGACCCCAGTCCATCATGTTTCACCATACTGACCCAGTTCCATCACGTGTCACCGTACTGACCCCAGTCCATCATGTGTCACAATACTGACCCCAGTCCATCATCTGTCACTATACTGACCCCAGTCCATCACCTGTCACTATGCTGACCCCAGTCCATCACGTGTCACCGTACTGACCCCAGTCCATCAGATGTCACGATACTGACCCCAGTCTATCATTTGTCCCTATACTGACCCGATTCTTTTTTTTGTAACTATACTGACCCCTGTCCATCACGTGTCACTATTCTGACCCCAGTCCATCATCTGTCACTATACTGACCCCAGTCCATCATCTGTCACTATGCTGACCCCAGTCCATCACGTGTCACTATACTGACCCCAGTCCATCACGTGTCACCATACAGACCCCAGTCCATCATCTGTCACCATACTGACCCCAGTCCATCACCTGTCACCATACTGACCCCAGTCCATCATGTGTCACGATACTGACCCCAGTCCATCATGTGTCACTATACTGACCCCAGTCCATCATCTGTCACTATACTGACCCCAGTCCATCATGTGTCGCTGTACTGTGGCGGTATTATTCAGTCAATGTATGACCATTATATAGAGGTATCCTCCACAGAACTTTATCTTATAGCTATTTGTATGGGATTTATGTATATACATACTTATATAAATTCATATTTATAGACCCGGTAACGCCGCGGTTTGTGTCTGCGTTGGTCTGCTGCAGGGGGCAGATTAATGTGAGGGTGGGGGCGTGGTTAGAGGTGTGTCCTTTGTGTGATGTCATATGGTTGAGCGTGGTTAGGGTGTGTGGCATGGTGTGATGTCATGTACCTGGGTGTGGTTAGAGGCGTGGTCTGATGTGTCCCTCTTTGCAGTCTCTAAACGTTGGGAGGTATGCTATTGGTAGCAGCAGTGTCTGATATTACCGATCACTACAGCCCCTTCTGTACATGAGGCTGGTGATTACTGGTCTGGTAGGTTAGGGCTTGTTCACACGGCGCTTTTGGATCAGATTTTGAATCCGTGTTGGATCGCGAAAATCGCGTCCAAAAAACGCATTGGCAATCGGATCCAACACGTATCCAACATGCAGCTGTGCGTTTGGATGTGTGTTAGATGCAGAAGGATCGCACCCTATACTTTATTATAGGGCTCCTGCTGTGTCTTTCGGACCAAGAATTGACATATCAGTTCTTGGGAAAGGATCCGAAAGACGCAGTGAGATGCTCGCCGATCACTGTCTGAACTTTGATGCGTTTTCCTTTTTAAAATCAATTACTTTTTTTGTTTTGGTGTTTTTGGGGCCATTCGGGGTTCAATTAAAACAAATCCAAACACGCATCCTTTAAAAGCCAACCCCAAAAAACCCTGTTTAGCTTCCCCAACACTGCGCAATCGTTTATTGGGTTAAAAATTTGGGCGTTCAGGACCATTTTGAAAATTAAAATAGCCCCACCCAAGATTTCCCTTAAAATGCTTTTTTAAACTGTCAATCCCTTTCATAGGGAAATCACAGGGCCTTACTGTTAAAATTTGATGTTCGGGCGGGTGGCAGGTTCATCCATTTTTCAAAGGAAACCCTCCCCTATTTTTTGGGAAACCCGGTGGGCCATTGTAAACTTTTCCCCCCCACCTTTTTCCCCCCATTTCACCCTTAAAAGATTGTAAGCTCTCCGGGGCAGGGCCCCCCAACCCCCCCCCCCGTTTCCCCACCTAAATACTTTTTAATGTGTAAAAGTCTTTTACGTTTTCCCTTATATTGTAAAAATGCTGCGGAAATGTTGGCGCTTTTATAAATTTAAAAATTTTTATTTTAAATTTTTATTACTAAAAAAGATTGGGCAATGGAATTTTTACCCTTCCACGTTTTGTTTTTTAAACTTAATTATCAATTTTTATGGGTGTGTTTTGGTGGGTGTAGGGCCCCTTTGTTTTTTTTATCGGTCAGGGAAAATTTTTCATTGTTTCCCCACCTAGGCGGGTTTGGGGGGGCCCCACAGTAGGGGCCCCCCGGGGGGTAAATTTTTTGTGCCCGGAAAAGCAAAAAAAAAATTTCCTGGATTTCTTTTGGGTTTGGGTTTGGGTTAAATTTTAAAAGTTTTTATGTTTTTTTGGGATGTGCAATCAGTTTAAAAAAACCCTGGTGGAGAAAGGGGGCCAAAGGCTCCCTGCCTGGGCCCGAAATTTTGATGCCACATGTATGGGAAAAAAGGGTTTTAAAACCTAAACTCCTTTTTTCCCCATAGAAGCCTAAGGGGGAAAAAGTGAAATTTTAGAACCAAAAACTTTTTCCCCTTGTGGATTAGTCTTTTTTAGGCTGAAAGGGTTTCCCCGTGTTTTCCCGACATCAAAATGTTTATTTATGGGGTTTTGGGGCTTGGGGGTTTGGGTGAGGCAAAGAACCCAAATGTGATGTCATGTATTTTGGGCGGGGAACCCCCTGCCGTGTTAGCCCGGGGCCCCCCAAAGCTGTTAAAATCGGTTGTTTTAAGGTACAGCTCTGTTTTTAGTAGGGCAAGCAGTTTTAATTGTAAAGGGGCCCCGTAAAAACCCGGACCATACTGCAAATTTTTCATTTATGACATTTACGGAAAAAACATGACAAACAAAGGGAAACCCTGGGCATTACGGAAATCATGACAGCACAGGGCAAAATTACATCACGAGGCCCTGGCTCACAGTTTCACAGGAATCACCCAACACCCCCAAACCTACCCAAATTTTTAAAATAATTCCCAAACCCCAACCCCCCCCCCCCCCCCCGTAAAAAAACCCCCAAATTTTTGAAGAGGAAAGTCACCTGTGAAGCCTGGACCCAACTTTATGAAGCTTCAAGGGAAGGGAAATCGGGGCCCGGCCCTCCCATTTAAACCCTAAAGTGGATCATGGAAGAATTGAAATAAAAAGACGGGCAGCCCCTGCCCCAAACCCCACAGGAAGGGTAAAAAGTTTTAGAAAATGCCCTCTTGCCCCGGGGTTTTTCCCCCCCCATTAAAATTTTGGGTTTCAAAGGATCGGGGGAGTTTTGCTGGTCCCATTAGATGGTGGGGCGGAGGGAAAATGTGTCTGTTGTTAGGCCCCCATTTTAACCCTTTTTTTTGGCCTTTCAAGGTTTTAAAATTTGTGTTTATAACTGGGAAAAATATACATATGAACCCCAGAACCCTAAGGTTACCTCTGCCGGCCCAAAATAATGTTGGGATATTTTTTCCCAAAGGTTTCCCAATGTTTTTCCGCCAAAAAAAAAAGGGAAAAAAGTGATGTGAATTTGGGGCCCTTTTGAGCTCGTTTGGAGCGGGTTTGGGGAATTTTTGTGGTCAGGTTGGGGGGCCCCTAAGTAGCGCAGAATCTGTGTAAAAAAATGTCCGATTCAAGAGCCCCGAATGTGCTTTTATGAATGTGGGGTCCCCCTTTAAATAGCCCGTGTCTTGTTTCGTGAATGGGCGGGTTAAAAAAGGGGCTAAAATCCGTTGTTGGGGAAAGTCGACTGCAGGGAAAGCAAATTTTCGTCGGTTGAATTTTTGGTGCGACCCGCCGGTGAGGAAAGGGAAACTCTCAGGAGGGGCGTTTTCTGCTTGAGAAAGCGCCTTTTGAGGGCGCTGTGCTTTTCTTTTTTGAGAATTTTGGGGTT
>JAODAL010036059.1:0-42185 GCA_025379985.1 Phyllomedusa bahiana
ATATATTAGAATCCTCACTTTTACAGCACCTCACTCCCTGACCCTTAGACTATATGGAATCCATTTAGCCAGACAGGATTTACGTAGCTATAGAGCCCCATAGAGTTAGACAGGTAGGGTATAGGGGCCATATAAGTAGGAATGCAGGATTTAAGTCACTATAGGGCCAAATAGGTAAGCAGACAGGGTTTAGGTATATATAGCGCCATAGATGTAGGCACGCAGCACTTTGGGTAGGCTAGAGGAGCTCATATAGGCACGCAGAAGGTTTAGAGCAGGCTATAGTGTCCCAATACAGGCAGGCAGGGGGCTCAGGGCAGGCTAGAGGAGCTCATTGAGGCAGGCAGAGAGCTTAAAGCACACTATAAAGTCCTCATACAGGCAGGCAAGAGGCTCAGCACAAGCTATAGGGGCTATATACAGGCAGACAGGGGCTCAGCGCAGGCTATAGGGGCTATATAGAGGCAGGCAGGGACGTTTCATTAATGTAACAAAATAATAAATCACTGACTCACATGTCTCTCGCTCCCTCAATGTGACTGCGCAGCCGGCCGGCCAGTCTGTGCTTGGCGCAGGCCCGATAATGTTGTGACGTCGTCACGCACTCCATGTCAGCACTGTGGGCCGCCGCCTGCTAGACCACAAACTAGCAGAGCGCAGCAAAGGCGGCTCCGCTCTGCTAACAGCCAGTCTGTGCTTGGTGCGGGCCACATCATGTTGTGACGTAGTCGCGCACTCCATGTCAGGCGGCTCCGCTCTGCTAACAACAGCCATTCCTGCATCTGAATACTCAGGTCGCAGTGCCCGGACCTGCAGAGACGCTATGCGCCAGGGCCCGCTGCTCTGCCTCCGCCGGCAGTGAACTAGTATGCCGCAAGAGGAAAAAAAAATGGGATAGCGAACGTGATAGCAGCTGCCCCGGGACCCAGACCCCTAAGAGCCCGAGCCCCAGGGCAGCTGCTACATCTAATACCCCAGTAGTTACGCCCCTGCCCAAAAATACCACTTCGGAAAAATGTACAATAAATCGGAAACATTAAAATCCAGTCAATGGAGGGAAAAAGTTACTTAGTGCCAGCTCCAGTGGGAACACTCAAATGAAATAGTGAATCACAACTACACTTTCTACATTTGGTGTCCCCCATAAGGGCAACTTATTTATTATCTTCAGTGTGAAATCTCTCCATGGATTTTCTTACTTTAGCTAGAAAGCATCTGGGAATAGAATATTATTGTCACAAGTGTCCCCACGGTCCGGCCCACTACCCGCAGGTGCCCCCGTGTCCCCTTTTCTGGGTCTCTATCAAAAAAGGGCTGCACCCACATCTGGCTGTGCCCACACTTACTGTACGAACCCAAACTTACCCGACCGCACTCCTGTCCTGCCATCTTCCTCTGCCAGCCATGGCGCGCATGCCCTCTCCCTAGGATCAATACATTCACTCTTGTAAAATTACAAGGCCAGCGAGCCACGAATTGGATATTGGCACGCTCAACGTCACTTCCCCGCTGGATCTATGTTGCCTCGTGCCTTAGACAAAACGTTTCTGAAATGTGTTCTCGTCTGGCCGTGTTCCTGACCACTAACAACGTTTCTCAACTACAAACCTTGCCTGCCTGACCTGACTCGTCTGACTGGCCACGACTAACGTTCTCGTACTACGACTCAATACCTTGCTGCACTTCAGCCACCGCAAGCTAGTCGCATCAAGGGTAGCGACCTGCTCAAACTCCCACCGCAGCAAGTCCATCCTGCTTTGCGGCAGGCTCAGGTGAATCCCAGAACCTGCTCCCTGGCGGGGCCGTTAACACTGCTTACGCTGGTCCAGCGGATCCACTATCCCAGCCTTTACATTAAGGTTATGATTGCTTTACCGCCAGGTCGAAAAGGTCGAGAGTTGAACTGTACGAGTCTTTTTTGGATGTGTTGAATGACACCGTGGGAGGAAGGTGTTAGGACCAATGTTCCATACCATCTAAAAGTCAAATACAATAGAGGAAATACACCTCAACCGGAAAACCGGCTTCTTAATCTCAGGGGGTGGCTGAGCCATCACAGTCCCATGCAAGCGCTGCCGAGTCATGTTGCCTGCACTTCACTGGAGGTTTAACCTTGTCCGTTACTAAAAAAAAAAAAAAAAAAACCCAGGACCAGACCCATCTCAGAAAAAAAAACTTCAAAGGCTACACATGATCCATTTTTAATAAAAGGCGTTTTTTTGCACCTATAAATACACCTGCGGTGACTACAAAATTGCTGTATTCAAATTTAAGTGCAAGGTGGCTCTATGAACAAAACTGGCCGCACCAAAGTGAAAAAAAACCTAATTAAATCGTGTACAGATAATAAAAGTTGAGTTTTGTACCTATCAAATACAACTGCAGTTACTAGAAAAGATCTGTATCCTAATATAAGTACAGGCTGCACAACATACAAGTAATATTTCACCAAAAACTGGCCAAAAACTGCTAATCAAAACCCATTGCAATGCAGGGTCAAAGCACAGTCTGGGCTGTACAATATCCACTCTCCTTTCAAGAGCCTGCCTGCCAGCCTGTCTGTGTTCGCCGGCAACTCCCCCCCCCCCCCCTGCGGCTGTACAGCACCAGATGCTCCTTTAAAATTCTCAGCCTAAGTAACTAAAAACTGAAAATCTCTAATCTACCTAAATTCTAATGTTCACAGCTAAAAGCATAGTTGTCTGTGTGAACAAAGAGAACAGTTTCGCTGAGCTGTATGAAGAGAGACCGAGCACACGTCCTGCTCTTATGATACACAGACACACACTGATCATGTGATCATGAACAGGAAACGCTGTTCTATGTAAAACGAGGTCATGTGATTTCTCCAGCCAATCACAACCATACACATCCCAGTCATGACATCGCACACCCAGCTCACCCTGCTCTATTCTGTAAGCTGATTTGCTGGCCGCCAAAGTGACAGGAAGCGCTGAAAATGGCGCGATATTAATCGATTATGCGCAGATTTTAACCTAAATTATCGCGTGATCGAAAAAATCCGATCAACATAAAAACCTTGCCGATTTCAACTGTCGATTATAATCGCTCAACACTACTCTCTACACTTATATTATGTGAAAAGCAGAACTTTTATGTTGTGTGTTGTGCAATTTTATGCTAAAAAAAATGTACATTTCAGATAAACTTTACATTCAGCAGCACAATGACAAAAGCTTCAAGTTCATCATGAAGGGTCACTGCCTCCCATCATTTTCTATGCACTGGGAACCAGCTGAACTATACAGTTACTGAACGATCGGGCACTATCCCACAGATAATACCGACTCTATAATTATTGCAGACCGCTGTTTAAATACACATTAGATTAGGGGTGTCTGACTCCTTTTCACCAAGGGCCACATCAGCATTATGGTTGCCCTCATAGGGCCAAATGTTACTGTTAGATTGTATAAAGCGTAACTACGTGACCCCTTTTTGCTGTGCCTTGTGTTTGACACCTGTTCATCAGATCAATGTTGATGTAATCCATTGCTATTTTAATATAGTCGGTCCTGTTTACCTTCAGGATGAACCGTACGAAAGGTGTCAGGTAGCCTCTAAACCATCCCTTATATGTTAGTGCGGAGTCTCTTCAAGGTTGCATGTGAGGACTTGTAAGAGAGATCAGTGGCTATGAATATGACTAGCTTTACAACGTGTTATTGTCCTGGATGCATTGACTATTCGATAGGCTTCAGAGCAGGAATCTTCCAGCACTTAAAGGGATGCTACCATCATTTTTTCCCCACATAATGACAAGCCTTATTTTATGCTGCATTATACTATTATATGGATTTTTTTAAAGAAAAATTGATGAGATATATACATACTGTGTGTATGTGTGTGTGTATATATATATATATATATATACACACATATACTGTGTGTGTATATATATATATATATATATATATATACACACACAAACACATATAGACACGACTTAGACCTTTCTGACTTACATATGTCCCCTGGTTACAAACGGAGACTTATGGGGCATGCTGGCACTTGTAGTCTCATGTTCCTCAGCAGATAGCAGCTTGGGAACGACAAGTTCCAGCATGCCACAGCAGCACATGAGGTGAGAACGAGGTAAAATCTTAACAGGAGCAGAGACAGCAAAACAAATGTAAAAACCCGTCCCTGCACCATCCAAAACTAAAAAAAAAACAAAAAACAACATTTTGTGCTGGAGTTAGTTAATAAATATACCTGTTCCGACTTGCAAATAGATTCAACTTAAGATAAAACTTACAGTCCCTATCCCGTTCGTAAACTGGGGACTAATATATATATATATATTATATATATATATATATATAATATATATATATATATTATATATATATTTATATATAAATAAATATATAAATTTTTATGGTTTCTCTTTCTTACTTCCCCTTTGTGAGTGCCAGTGAGGATTTTCTCTCAGTTGCTTGAGGGTTCTCTTCCAGGCTGACTATGGGCCTAAGGGTGTGTTCACACAGCGTCTTTTCATCCATGTAACATACGCTTTTTAGCTGCGGGATTGGATCCGTCTGTTGGTCCCCAAACGAACCGAAACACATAGCTAACAAATAGCTGTGTGCTTTTACATTGCTTTTAATAGGCATCACGAGTGATCACCGCTGCGTGTCTCACTGCGTTTTTCCGATCCGCTCCAAAAGAAAAGATGCAGCAGAAGCCCTATTTAAAATGATAGGGTGCAATCCTGCTGCATCCAAACACGCATCCAAACACGCAGCTGCATGTTTGAGTATGTGTTTGATATGTTTCACATGCGATTGCTGCAGCGGTTTTGGATCCGATTTTCGGATCCAACACGGATCCAAAAGCGGCGTGTGAACATGCCCTAAGTGTTATCAGCAGGAACTGATAACTGTGAAGAAAGCTGGAAACCCCCTACTGCCTAAAATAAATAAACCCATTATCCTTTCTTGTGTTTATCTTATTTCTTTGGTTGAATCTATAGCTAGTCCTGTCCAAAGAACAATAGAGCAAACATCTTATTATTTCCTTATGTTTGTAGTGAGACTATATGCAGATAAGCAGCAATTATAGTAAGTGAGGTTATTATGCCCAGCGATTCAGGAGCTTTATATCTTTAATATAACAGCAAGAAAAGGACAATTTTTTTTAATGTAATTTTTATTTCATAGTACTTACGAAAAAAATCTCCCTTTATGCCCTTGGCTCCTGTTTTCCATCTGTGTACAACACTGTATATTAAGAGCAGTAAGATGGCAGGTCTTGGGGGCCTTTGGGTGACAAAAGAGGGACTCCTTCCTGTATAACTGCCTACATGCTGGCAATCCTAACAATCTGTGCCCATACTGCACCTTCATTGTTAAACAGAGGGATATGGATTTTTTTCTCTTGAATTCATACAGAGTGTATATATCAATATATTAAGAAAGCACCAATCCGCTTTTGCCATTGTATATTATACAAGTGAATCCATTATGACTCTCTAAATCTATAGCCGTAATATTTTGTTGACACCTAACTTTTTTTTTTTTTGTACAGCAGTTCAGTAAATGACATAGGAAATTTTAACAGCATAATAATGTCGCTGCACTTCTGAGTCGCAGTATATTGGAAGAGAGCCCATATACAGACATGACTAGTCTACTGGGATGTCCAGGGAAGTACTGTGGGGCGCTCAATAAGACCTTGTGTCACATTTTCTAATATCTGGGTGCTACACATAGAAGTCCTGTGCTTTCTAGGAGCCGGCATAAACTTCAGCTACTTCTTGGTGTAAACGATAATACATTGGGCCCCTACGGCCACAGTCCCTCTGATAAACCCCCCACCTAATTTTTCTAAAAGTGCCAAGAGTGTCCTAAATAGTGCTGTGCTTAGCATTTGGGTCAGGCCTCAATTATGCCAGAGATCATGGGAAAATCAGGCGACCTGGCAGAATTAGATAAGGAAGTGTACAGTTCATTCAATGATACAATTCCTTTTTTAGACTGACGATTGGTTGCCCAATTTTACCACAATCTCTGGCACAATTGGTTCTGCATCTGAAGGGTGGGTTTACTTTTTTTTTTTTTTTACCATGCATTATAGGTAAACTTTTTTTTTTTCTTACCCTACCATTTTTGGGTGTACTTCTATGTTTCTTTTTTTTTTTAAACATATTTTATTTGGTATCAACATGCAAATTACTATAACAAGTATAACAATGATGTGACAAAAGGAGATACCAAGATTTTACAAAAAGATTAGATGCATGTGTAGATCAGTACAGTGAATCGGTACAATTTTAGTATACATTACAAAAATAGTATTTGTCGCGCCACTATATGTTTTACCAATCCTTGTTATTCGCGCGTTGTCTTCGACCTCCTTGTAGGAGTTTTACACATTAATTGACCCACACATAAACAGATTAACATAAAAGCAATAGCACAGATCCATAACGAATAGACATAAAACATAGAAAAACCTTTTAAACACTTTTGTATGGTAGTATAGGAATATGTTTTTTCAAAAGAAAAAGATACAAAATATACATTTCTACCTAAATCTGTTCTAGTCAATAAAGTTTTGTGATTTGAATAGAATAATGTATACATTAAACACATGTAAACGTATACTGTTAAGTTTGCATACGACGCTCACTGACTTCATTACCAAAAAGGATGTTAGTGCATACGTTTTTTGTGGGACACAAATATGTAGTAGACTGTTTTTCTGAACCTAAAGAACCAGTCTATGGACCCAAAGCAAGTCAAACATATTCAGAATGAGGCTCTTTTGACTTTTCACCAGTATAGTCTATGGATATGTCGAGCAATACGTTACAATACTGGTTTTGGGTATCAAAATGTATATGTTTGAGGTAAGCAGTAAACGTCGTGTGAGCCGGCCCTAACACTAGTATAAAAAAAAAAAGCAAACAAGTTGTACACAGTTTGACAAATGTCCCCCTAGTGTTTTATCTTTATAGACACTATTGTGATTTCATAGGCAGCGAGGTCCTTTGTACATGGTCTAGTTTCATGGCTCAGTGTTCTGGATCGGTAACATCTGCTTGGTGGTTATAAGGTCTCAGCAATAAAAACACTGAGGAGAGGATCAAAGCAAAGAGCTGCTACCTATGGAAGTGACACACATGGACTTGGTGACATGGCTTCTATTTTTCATCTGTTCGCTGCCCCACAACTCCTCTTCACAACTTGGGTTTGTATCGGTGTGAATTTTAGAGCCTACAGTTGAAACCAGAAGTTTCCATGCACTAAAAAGACACACATATGTCTTTCTCACTATCTGACATGAAATCAGAATAAACCTTCCCCATTTTAGGTCAATTAGGAATAAAAATTATTTATATTTGCCAAATGTCAGAATGAGAGAGAATTTTTAAGGCCTTTTCATTACTTTCTGCAAAGTCAAGTTTCCATACATTTCATTAGTATTTGGTAGCTTTGCCCTTACACTGTATGACTTGGCACAAACGTTTTGGATCCTTCCACATGCTTCTCACAATAGTTGGTAGGAATTTTGGCCCATTCCTAATAGAACTGGAGTAACTGAGCCATGTTTGGAGGTCGCCTTGGTCGAACCGGCCTTTTCAGCTTTGCCCATACATTTTCAATAGGATTGAGGTCATGGCTTTGTGATGGCCTCTCCACACCACAATCCAAATTCAGATCCACTGCATCTGCTTCTTGCTAGATATTGTCTTGCTGTTCTTGGTTTGTTACTGTACAATGACCCCTTCAGGCAGTGCCCTCCCCACCCCCCACACCTCCCAACAAAATCAGATGGTTTTACTGATCTGAATGTTTCGATCCATTACAGTACAATTATCCCCTTCAGGTAGCACCCCACCCAAAAAAAAATAAAAAATCAGATGGTCTGTCCTTCATGTTCTAGATGTTTTCTACTGACACTTTAGGAACGTTCTCTGCCATGGACATCCAACAACATGCCCGTAGTTTCCAATTTGTTTGCCAGGTAGAGAATGCAGTGTAATAAAGGCTGCCGTCATCCTCCAAACTTCTTTGTAAATTCTTTTTGACTTGTCTTTATAGACTTGCATTGTGGAAACCACATTCCTCCACGGTGCACCTGTAAAATATTTAGGTAACCTGTGCAACTACATCTTACTGAGCAAAATTCCATCACTTCCTCATCTATCGCCAGACGTGCGCCACTGAGGTTTTCTTCCTGGTTTTCTGGAGCCTACGGTGCAACTTAACACATGGTTACGGTTGTCGTAGAGTAATGTATTTACAGTTCAGATATCATTGCCGTCTGACGGATACTTTAAGGGCTTGTCCCCACTGCACAGGTTTTCAGACTGTTTTCGGTTTTGAAAACCGTCTGCAAACCGAGTGGCAACTTTTATTATGGACCTCTATTGAAAACTCGCGCAGCGATCCCCACTGCACGGATTTTCCACCTACCGGTTGTTTAGACCGCCAGCGGTCCGAAAAACATAGAGCATGTTCATTCTTCCCCCTGGTTTTCGGGTGGAATATGAACATGTTTATGTGAAGGGGGAGGGCTTTTCTCTGCAAACCGTGCACGGCCCGAAAACGGTGCAAATATGGTCGGGATTTCCGACCGGTATTTGCACTGTGCCGTGTGAACGGCCCCTAAAAGTTTTATTTTTTCCTTTTTTTTGTGTATCCGAGTGAGTGGGACACGCGATATAATGGCAGTTTTTGAAATGGCAACCATTTTATTCCTTTTAGATACTGATCAACCTTATACACTGCAGACCTTTAAGTGGTGGACGATTGTATTTATCACACCACTATTAGCAGTGCTAAAAAGATTTACCAAAGCAAAGACTGAAATAGGTCATAATGCGGGAATACGTAGGTCAGGCTCTATGCACTCTTAATGACACCATGATGTAGTAGTATGTCATGTGTCCTTAAAGGGGTTATCCAGCCTTTTAAAACTGATTGCTACTCCTCACGATAGGTCATCAATATTGGATCCTGGCCCCCCAGCGATCAAATGATTGAAGGAGCCATGGAGCTTGTGCAAGCACTGCAGCCTCTTCAGTGACTGCACCTCTCTGCCTGGTATATACTTGTTCACGAGTGCTGCCCATTTGGTAGCAGAGGTACAAGGTACTGATCTGGATAATGCCCTTAGTTCAGAAGGGTTGTCCAATAAAATATTTTAAATGGGGCCAAGGTGGGGGGAAAGACAAAAAAAAATTGATATTTACCTCCCCGTCCTCTGCCACTTCAGGATCTCCTTCTATTCACTTTCGGGTTCTTGCGCTCCATATTGTGTGAATGGAGCGCAAGCTTTTTCTGTGTGTCCATTCAAAAAACTGGTAGTGAAGAGGAGCAGATTCTGTGGAGCTCTGGAGTCGTAGCCATGGGCGACTAGGAGGTAAGTATCATATTATTTTCCCCCCTACCTTGACTCCAGCTGTGTGTAGAAAAAAGGAATTTCACGCTCCATATCACAAAAATGTAACTTCGGCCCTTCTACAGCTATATTGAAAGAATGATCAGATCAAAATTTTAGACCTAAAATCTAAATGTACAGAACTGATCTAAGAAAATCTCTAGCTAGATTCCACCAAAACCTCCTCCTGCTGGCCCCATAGACATTCATTATTCTCAGCGCATATACGCACAATACGGCGAGCGGGGAGAGGAGACGTAATCTATAGTTCTCTATGAGAACTGTGGATTATTGTAATGACTGGGACGTATTTCAGCAATAATTCGTGCAGTACGGCGCGAATTACGGGCTGAAATACGTCCTAAATTAAGCCGTGTGAACATAGCCTTAAGGTGCTTTCAGAGTGTGTTGGGGTTTTTTTTTGTTCTGCAAAAAAAAAAAAAAAAAAAAAAAAGGCACCAGAAATGCACTGTGTGATTGCACCCTAAGGCTTTCCTAATCTGTACCAAGGTAACACTTTTACTTGACGTTCCAAGTAAACTGGCTCCGATGCAATCCATAATGAACAGAGCAGCCAGGTTGATCTTTATATCCACTATATGTTACTCCTGACACTGGTAGGGTCCTATTCACATCAACTATATGGCCCCCAATGGTGGTTTCTGTTGGGACACAATAATAAATGTATTCCGGCGGATACCATGGTGGGGCCATTATAGGCAAATATAGACCAAATTGGCCTGTTTGCTTTATTCACGGACCACACATTCTCTATGTGATGAGCACGAAAGCATGTTCTAGTGTCTGATACATAGAACGTATACGTTCTGTCAATACAGCAAATATAGTCCAATTCAGATAGATTTCAGTGGTCTGTACAGGGATTAATAAATTATATAAACTTTGGTTGGTGTTTGTGATGGTTAATGCTCCATTTTCCACTAATGGCGACGCAGCAGTAAATAAATCCCCAGGTCCTGACGGCATACACCCCCGTGTCCTAAGGGAGTTAAGTAATGTCATAGATAGGCCCCTATTCTTAATATTTATGCACTGTATAATACGGTATGTCCCAAAGGATTGGCGCATAGCAAATGTGGTGCCAATATTCAAAAAGGGGTCAAAACACCTCTGTTGCAGGTAAAATGTTTGAAGGTTTTCTAAGAGATTCTCAGTTGTCTGCTCATTATCAGCACAAAGAGGGTCAAACTGAAAGGAGACACCAATGTGTATAGATAACACAGGATCCACCATTCACAAGAGGAAATGTCACAGTTCACTCTTTAACCTCCCTGCACACTGATTTCTTCCCAGGTTACAGAGCCTAGAAAACTCCCGTATAGAAGTCAATGGGACTAAGTCAGTCTTAAGCCTCCTATGTGCATGAAGCTACTGTGAAGCATCTCTCTGACTGCTGTTAAAGCAGTGCAAACAAAGCCTAGTGGCCAAAGTGAAAACTGCAAGACTCAAGAATTATTAAAAAATATTGAAAGTTATATGAAAAATAAAAAAAAACAACCCAAAATTCGTAAAAAATGAGTTTAACATAAAAATGGGACTTTAACAATGACTTATTTTTTGATGACACATTCCCTTTAAGGGCAGAATACATAGGAGATTCCACTGAGTCTGCAGAAGCAAAGAGGATGGTGGATTATCCAGCTTCAGCAGTGGAGGGTGAGTGCTGCAGCCTATGCACTGCTACAGTGGTGGCCAAAAGTATTGGCACCCCTGCAATTATGTCAGATAATACTCAGTTTCTTCCTGAAAATGAGTGCAATCACAAATTCTTTGGTATTAATATCTTCATTTATTTTGCTTGCAATGAAAAAACACAAAACAGAATGAGCCAAAAATCAAATCATTGATCATTTCACCCAAAACTTCAAAAATGGTCCGGACCAAAGTATAGGCACCCTCAGCCTAATACTTGGTAGCACAACCTTTAGCCAAAATAACTGCGAACAACCGCTTCCAGTAACCATCAATGAGTTTCTTACAAGGCTCTGCTGGAATTTTAGACCATTCTTCTTTGGCAAACTGCTCCAGGTCCCTGAGATTTGAAGGGGGCCTTCTCCAAACGGCCATTTTGAGATCTCTCCACAGGTGTTCTATGGGATTCAGGTCTGGACTCATTGCTGCCACTTTAGAAGTCTCCAGTGCTTTCTCTCAAACCATTTTCTAGTGCTTTTTGAAGTGTGTTGGGTCATTGTCCTGCTGGAAGACCCATGACCTCTGAGGGAGACCCAGCTTTCTCACACTGGGCCCTACATTATGCTGCAATATTTGTTGGTAGTCTTCAGACTTCATAATGCCATGCACATGGTCAAGCAGTCCAGTGCCAGAGGCAGCAAAGCAACCCCAAAACATCAGGGAACCTCCGCCATGTTTGACTGTAGGGACCGTGTTCTTTTTTTTTAATGCCTCTTTTTTTTTCCCTGTAAACTCTATGTTGATGCCTTTTCCCAAAAAGTTCTACTTTTGTCTCCTCTGACCAGAGAACATTCTTCCAAAACGTTTTCGGCTTTCTCAGGTAAGTTTGGGCAAACTCCAGTCTGGCTTTTTTATGTCTTGGGGTAAGAAGTGAGGTCTTCCTGGGTATCCTACCATGCAGTCCCTTTTCATTCAGACGCCGACGGATAGTACGGGTTGACACTGTTGTACCCTCGGACTGCAGGGCGGCTTGAACTTGTTTGGATGTTAGTCGAGGTTCTTTATCCACCATCCGCACAATCTTGCGTTGAAATCTCTCATCAATTTTTCTTTTCCGTCCACATCTAGGGAGGTTAGCCACAGTCCCATGGGCTTTACATCTAGGGAGGTTAGTCACAGTGCCATCGGGAGGTTAGCCACCGTCCCATGGGCTTTACATCTAGGGAGGTTAGTCACAGAGCCATAGGGAGGTTAGCCACAGAGCCATAGGGAGGTTAGCCACAGTGCCATAGGGAGGTTCGCCACAGTGCCATAGGGAGGTTAGCCACAGTGCCATGGGCTATACATCTAGGGAGGTTAGCCACAGTGCCACATGGAGGTTAGCCACAGAGCCATAGGGAGGTTAGCCACATTGCCATAGGGAGGTTAGCCACAGTGCCATGGGCTTTACATCTAGGGATGTTAGCCACAGTGCCATGGGATTTACATCTAGGGAGGTTAGCCACAGTGCCATAGGGAGGTTAGCCACAGTGCCATAGGGAGGTTAGCCACAGTGCCATGGGCTTTACATCTAGGGAGGTTAGCCACAGTGCCATAGGGAGGTTAGCCACAGTGCCATGGGCTTTACATCTAGGGAGGTTAGCCACAGTGCCATGGGCTTTACATCTAGGGAGGTTAGCCACAGTGCCATGGGCTTTACATCTAGGGAGGTTAGCCACAGTGCCATAGGGAGGTTAGCCACAGTGCCATGGGCTTTACATCTAGGGAGGTTAGCCACAGTGCCATGGGCTTTACATCTAGGGGTTAGACGGTTAGCAACAGGAGTAAGTGTCATGGGCTTTACACTTCATGATGACACTGCGCACGGTAGACACAGGAACATTCAGGTCTTTGGAGATGGACTTGTAGCCTTGAGATTGCTCAGGCTTCCTCACAATTTGGATTCTCAAGTCCTCAGACAGTTCTTTGGTCTTCTTTCTTTTCTCCATGCTCAATGTGGTCACACAAGGACACAGGACAGAGGTTGAGTCAACTTTAATCCATGTCAACTGGCTGCAAGTGTGATTTAGTTATTGCCAACACCTGTTAGGTGCCACAGGTAATTAACAGGTGCTGTTAATTACACAAATTAGAGAAGTATCACATGAGGTTTCAAACAGTGCCAATACTTTTGTCCACCCCCTTTTTTATGTTTGGTGTGGAATTATATCCAATTTGCCTTTATGACAATTCTTTTTGTGATTTTCCATTGAAAACCGATTAAATGAAGATAATAATACCAAAGAATTTGTGGTTGCAATCATTTTCAGGAAGAAACTGAGTATTATCTGACAGAATTGCAGGGGTGCCAATACTTTTGGCCACCACTGTATCTCTTGGTCTATTCTTCTTAGGGGTCTCCATACGTGCGCCCTCCCCCACTTTTCATCATTCCTTGCTGTTACTGCTCAGAAGGAAGGGCTGCTCTGTTTGCTTATGGGAACTGGTTTTGGCTGCTTCTGTTCCATGCAGGAAGCTGCCAAACTGGGGGTCTGTAGGGTGACAGAAACCAGAAAAAAGTAGCCCTGGCAAAGCTGCGATCCATCATCCTGAACCTTGCTGAGCCTGCAGTCCTGTGATCTCCTCTCTGTCCAGAGCCCAGGGAGCTCCCATCTTGCAAGTGATAAAGGAACCAGTAATTGCTGGTGGGGGCTTCACAGCTCAGTAACTTGGGCGTATGTTTTCATTTCTAGAAATCTGCACGGCCCCATAAATGTGAATGTAAAATCTACACCTAGTTGTGATGTCGGATTGTTGTATGCACTTGGCCTCAGTCATTTGTACATACGGGTAATGCTATCTGACAGCTGAAGTCCAAGTGCTATTCTGAATACAACATGATATCAAGTGATTTTCACACCAACTTATTTTGCATGGCATGCCTTTGCCCAGAAAAAAAAATGCACCAAAAAACACTGACCCTGCCATTAAGAGTATGCAATTAAAAAATAAGCTATAAAATATTGTCCTTATCTTCCTGTGAGAAACTTTTGTATAGCAGAAGAAACTAAACTCACTTTAGCTGCTACTGTTCTCTACATACAGTCATGGCCAAAAGTTTTGAGAATGATACAAATGTTAATTTTTACCAAGTCTACTGCATCAGGTTTTATAATGGCAATTTGCATATACTCCAGAATGTTATAAAGAGTGATCAGCTTAACAGCAATTAATTGCAAAGTCAATAGTTGCCTAGAAAATGAACTTTCCTCCAAAACACATTTCAACTTCATTGCGGGCCTGCCTTAAAAGGACCAGCTAACATCGTTTCAGTGATTGCTCCATTAACACAGGTGTGGGTGTTGATGAGGACAGGGCTCGAGATCAATCTGTCATGATTAAGTAAGAATCACACCACTGGACACTTTAAAAGGAGGCTGGTGCTTGGCATCATTGTTTCTCTTCTGTTAACCATGGTTATCTCTAAAGAAACACGTGCAGTCATCATTGCACTGCACAAAACAGGCCTAACAGGGAAGAGTATCACAGCTAGAAAGATTGCATCTCAGTCAACAATCTATCGCATCATCAAGGAATTCAAGGAGAGAGATTCCATTGTTGCCAAAAAGGCTCCAGGGCGCCCAAGAAAGACCAGCAAGCGCCAGGACCGTCTCTTAAAAGTGTTTCAGCTTCGGAATCGTTCGACCAGCAGTGCAGAGCTTGCTCAGGAATGGCAGCAGGCAGGTGTGAGTGCATCTGCACGCACTGTGAGGCAGAGACTCATGGAGCAAGGCCTGGTGTCAAGGAGGGCAGCAAGGAAGCCACTTCTCTCCAGAAAAAAACATCAGGGACAGACTGATATTCTGCCAAGGTACAGGGAGTGGACTGCTGAGGACTGGGGTAAAGTCATTTTCTCTGATGAATCCCCTTTCCGAATGTTTGGAACATCTGGAAAACAGCTTGTTCGGAGAAGACAAGGTGAGCGATGCCACCAGTCTTGTCTCATGCCAACTGTAAAGCATCCAGAAACCATTCATGTGTGGGGTTGCTTCTCAGCCAAGGGAATCGGCTCTCTAACAGTCTTGCCTAAAAACACATCCATGAATAAAGAATGGTACCAGAATGTCCTCCAAGAGCAACTTCTCCCAACCGTCCAAGAGCAGTTTGGTGATCATCAATGCCTTTTCCAGCATGATGGAGCACCTTGCCATAAAGCAAAGGTGATAACTAAATGGCTCAGGGAACAAAACAGAGATTTTGGGTCCATGGCCTGGGAACTCCCCAGATCTTAATCCCATTGAGAACTTGTGGTCATTCATCAAGAGACGGGTGGACAAACAAAAACCAACAAATTGTGACAAAATGCAAGCATTGATTGTGCAAGAATGGACTGCTATCAGTCAGGATTTGGTCCAGAAGATGATTGAGAGCATGCCAGGGAGAATTGCAGAGGTCCTGAAGAAGAAGGGTCAACACTGCAAATATTGACTTGCTGCATTAACTCATTCTAACTGTCAATCAAAGCTTTTGTTAATCATAATTTGATTGCACTTGTATTTCTGTATGTGATAAAAACATCTGACAAACACACATAAAAACCAGAGGGCAACAGATCATGTGAAAATATAATATTTGTGTCATTCTCAAAACTTTTGGCCATGACTGTAGTCTCATTACAAATAGTAGGTAATGACAATGATTATACTAGACCTCAAGCAATACGTGACATGAAAATCGGGTAATCGTTTTCTGCACTGCGGAGGTGGGGGTTTCTTCACACTAATCAGGTTATTGCAGTTAATCTTTACACTCCTTGGACTAGAGCCGACCCAGAAAGAAGGACCATCGAGCAATCATCTCACTTCTCTACTATCGGGGCTTACAAAAGGGAAGTCAGGAAGAGTAATTTACCTAGAGGAACTTTAAAAAGTTATATAAAAAGAAAAACAAGAGAAAAAAAAATCCATATAATCATTGCATAGTGCTTGTCAATATGTGAAAATAAAAATTTTGATGGTAGTGTCCCTTTTAAAGGGGTTTTCTCACTACAAGGATTGCTGCTTTTTATGTTAAAGATCTTGCAAAAACAAGTCACTTTGCAATATGTGTCCATTAAGTGTCCTACCTATTCCTAGATATCCCATCTTGTATGGGCTGCATCAGCTCCTCAGGTCGCTAAAGCTACAGACCTGTTCAATCTCTCCTGGTAGGTTGCCAGCACTGGTTGCTATAGCTACAGACCTGTTTGATCTCTCATGATAGGCTGCCAGCACTGGTTGCTATAGCTACAGACCTGTTTGATCTCTCATGATAGGCTGCCAGCACTGGTTGCTATAGCTACAGACCTGGTTTCTACTGCAGCCTAGTAGAAGCCAGTAAACACACCCCTGAATTCAAATTGAAACCAAGAAAACAGGACTGAGGTGGGATGAATCAATGTAGTGAGACAACCCCTTTAATAATGAAAACCTTTTCAACACAAGGTTGTCTAACGCGATTACCCCAATATTTTACTGGGTAGGTTAGGTTTACATAGGTGGGTCTAGGGATTAGTAGGGATCAGTTAGATCTTTTTAAGTATAAATGTTAAAGGCTATTTTTTATCGATGTGTTAGTTATTATGAGAAGTATAGTTGTGTGGTTTCTCAATGGGGGGTTTGTTTTGTTTGTAACGCAAGCACCCCAAAGTAGTTGTCCTCTATGGACCCATCTGGGTATTGCCTTACTGACCTCACATGGAGACATTCAGAGGGAATTTTTGGTAAATCCATACAGGGTATGTGATTCAAGAATTAGTTTCCATGCTCAGCTGAATTCTGGATTCCAGGAGTACAATATGGTGCCTCGTGGTGCTGTGTGCCATCGGACAGGCTCTCGCGCTAATAACAGTTTTTTTTTTTTTTTTTAATTCTAGTGTTGAGTGTATTACAGGGGTTGCCCAGGATTTTAGGAAATGTCTAAGACTTCCAGCTGTTATTTTATAACCCTCATGCCCCTATAAATTCCTTGCTTGTCCTGCAGCAGTGACGTCACGTACATGATGATCACTGCCCTCACGATGATGCTTGTACGACACAACACCGCTGAGGCCGGTGATTGGCAGCAGCGTCATGTGGATGATGTACATGATGTCATTGCTGCAGGAGTGCAGAACACTCGAGCGCCGGGGGATTTATAGGGGCGTAAAGGTAAATTTTCTATTTAATAAGTTTGAAATAATTTCTTTAAAGGGGTTGTCTCACTACATTGATTCATCTCACCTCAGTCCTGTTTTCTTGGTTTCACTTTGAATTCAGGGGCATGTTTACTGGCTTCTACTAGGCTGCAGTCGAAGCCAGGTCTGTAGCTATAGCAACCGGTGCTGGCAGCCTATCAGGAGAGATCAAACAGGTCTGTAGCTATAGTGACCTGAGGAGCTGATGCAGCCCATACAAGAGGGGATATCTAGGAATAGTTAGGACACTGTTAATGGACACATATTGCAAAGTGACTTGTTTTTGCAAGATCTTTGACATAAAAAGCAGCAATCCTTATAGTGAGACAACCCCTTTAAAATCTAGGACACTAGCTAGGACTTTCTTCTTTTAGGAAGTAACTTGGGTTTGACCAACCTGGTCCAGTGATCATAATCCCTTGGCCACAAACAAGCCTGTTTTGTTATAGAGAGAAGAAAGGAGGCTGCAGTTAAAGGGAATGTGTCATCAAAAAATGACTTATTGTTTAACTCACATTTTTATGTTAAACACATTTTTAAGAATTTTGGTTATGCTTTTTTTTAATTTTTCATATCACTTTCAATATTTTTTTTTTCATAATTCGTAAGTCCTGCAGTTTTCACTTTGGCCACTAGGCCTAATAATAATTGTCTGACACTTCCTGTTCTGTACAGAAAGATTCTCAGTTGTCTGCTCATTATCAGCATAAAGAGGGTCAAACTGAAAGGAGACACCATTGTGTACAGATAACACAGAATCCACCAGTCACAAGAGGAGATGTTACAGCTCCCCCTCTCCCCTCCCTTCACAGTGAAAACTCTCCTATACAAGTCTATGGGACAGAATCTGTCTTAAGAATGCTATGTGCATGAAGCTGCTGTAAAGTATCTCTCTGACTGCTGTTAAAGCAGTGCAAGCAAGAATGTCTTCCCCACAATCATATATAGACTGCAGAATAGAGAAATCTACAATCAGGAAATAAAAACGGCTGAGAGGAAAAGAATATGGATCAGGGGCTTGATTTAATAAGTAAAAAAAAAAAAAAATTGGTGACAGATTCCCTTTAATGCTCAGTTCACACTCGCCCAAGCTCTTTTCAGCCACTTTTTGTGTTTCTCTGAGTAATGAGTGACAGGACTGAAAACACCCGGGCAAGGGCACGC
Source organism: Phyllomedusa bahiana (assembly GCA_025379985.1). NCBI lineage: Eukaryota > Metazoa > Chordata > Amphibia > Anura > Hylidae > Phyllomedusa > Phyllomedusa bahiana. Next base: position 18,422 of record JAODAL010036059.1, read on the forward strand.
TTCACCGCTCTGTCTTGTTTAATTGGCCACTCGTATTGTGGAGCCCTATTATAGCATTACTGGGACTACCAGTAGACTATCCTTGAAAAAGCGCTGGTGTTCAGCGAGAAACGCGTTGGATTATTTTAGTCTATGTTTTTCATGGTGCGAGGGCATACCACCCCTGCACTTTTTAAGAATAAAAGACATTTTTAAATTTTGCCAGCATCCTTGGCTTTTCATCGGAATCTCACGTGCGCCGGGTCCGCCATTTTTTCTCCTGCTTCCAGATCGATTCGGCGTTCATCCGAGCGGCGAACTGCACCAGACCAGCGGCTGACGTGTCAAGGGCTACTGTATCACAAAAGCCCCGCAAAGACTTATAAGAGTTGTGCCTCTATACTAGGAGCACAACCTCAAGAGGTGAGCATACCTACATTTATTTATCACTTCCTTTTGTTCATACTTAATTCACGATTGTGCGCCCCCTTTGTGTGTTTTTTTCTCTATTTCATTTAGCATTACTGTAGTTATATAGTAGTCGGCATCGGGTGACGGCACTGGGTCCTTCTATGAATAATACCGCAGAGAACATGAGGTCTATTGCAGTTATATAATTCTCTGTAACACAATGTTCTGAGATTATATATTATGCCGGTGACTATAGAGAAATGAATGCGGATTGTAGTTACATTGGTAAAGCTCACAATCCATGTACCTTCTGCGCACATTCACACACATTTACAGTTATATGTTAATTACCTTTAATTGTTATAGAACGGAAAGCTGCACAGCAATACTGTAAATCCACTTACATATGTAAATGAAAACTTGATCAAAATGTGATCAATTTTATATATTCAATGTTTGCTTGTGTTGTATGGTTTGCAGCGTGCTGCTGTGTTCATTTTTGTGTATTTGTATTGCAGACATGACAGGGTACACCTATGCAATTTGCACACCAAATAACCCAAACCTATTGAAAAAATATGTATACTCTTTATTAGTATGTTAAAAATTCCAGCGCCTTGTATCTCGCTCTGTATACATCAATACAAATATCACTCAGCTATTTTACAGTATTTATGTAGATTATTGGATATTAGTATTTTGCATAGCTCCCCTTGGTTTGCGGAGTTGATTTTCTATACTTTTAGCCATTGATTTTTTTTTTGTACAGGTCCATGTGAGGTTGTATCCACATTGCTACTAACACTAACACATTGCAAACCACGTGGAGCTATGCAAAATACTAATATCCAATAATCTACATAAATACTGTAAAATAGCTGAGTGATATTTGTATTGATTTATGTATACAGAGCGAGATACCAGGTGCTGGATTTTTTAACATACTAATAAATATACAGATTTTTTCACTAGGTTTGGGTTATTTGGCGCGGTTATTAGTATTTTCCAACCTATATCTTATGTGTGTTTTGGTGTTTTTACCTATGCAATTTTGTTTGGAGGCGCTATTTTTGTCTTTTTGGGAGGTCTACCTAGATTGACTCTATTTTGGTCGTGCACTACACTGATCCACATGGGCTGTTTTTAATCAGAAGAGAGTAAAGTTGTAACTCACTCACTCTGTAAAAACCTGTTTAGGAAAACCTAAGGGCGTGTTGCTACGGCAGGGTTTTCAGTCTGTTTTACAGACAGTTTTCGGACTTGAAAGCCGCCTGTAAACCGACTGTCAACCATTTTCATTAAAGGGGTCGTCTCACTACATTGATTCATCTGACCTCAGTCCTGTTTTCTTGGTTTCATTTTGAATTCAGGGGCGTTTACTGGCTTCCAATAGGCTGCAGTAGAAGCCAGGTCTGTCGCTATAGCAACCAGTGCTGGCAGCCTATCATTAGAGATCAAACAGGTCTGTAGCTATAGCAACCAGCGCTGGCAGCCTATCAGGAGAGATCAAACAGGTCTGTAGCTATAGCAACCAGCACTGTCAGCCTATCAGGAGAGATTGAACAGGTCTGTAGCTATAGCGACCTGAGGAGCTGATGCAGCCCATACAAGAGGGGATATCTAGGAATAGGTAGGACACTGTTAATGGACATATAATACAAAGTGACTTGTTTTTGCAAGATCTTTAATATAAAAAGCAGAAAGCAGCAATCCTTGTAGTGAGACAAGCCCTTTAATTTAAACAGAAAATCCATGCAGCAGTTCACACTGCACGGATTTTCCGCCAGACAGTGTGTTACACCGCCGGCATTCCTAAAAACTTAGAACATGTTTATTCTTCTGCCCGTTTTTTGGGTGGAACATGTGAGTGTGAAAGGGGAAAGCTTGAATCCACAAACCATGTGTTTGCATTTGTATTGTACCGTGTGCAATTTAGATCATATTGTTTGGAGGAACTGATCAGCTATACATGCTTGTTACAATAGCTCTTACAAGTTAGATTTACTTTAGGCAAATCCACCATAAATTTTTCAAAGAATCCACCGTAGGTGTCTGAGGTTGAAACGCGCATGCACGTTGGCATTAGAGCCCATCTAGGGTGAGTTCACATGGTGTTTGGCCGATGTATAGCAGCGTGTACTGTGCGCACCGCTATACCCCGGGTGTTTTTAGAAGTATGCGCGTTCTGTGTTGGCCCTCATTCACTTTCACCATAGTACGTGTCGGGGATACGTGGGGTCATCATAGAACTCGAGTGCCACGATTTTACCGTAATTTCAGGCCGTACATCAGGCGTATTGCAGCGCAATTATTCCATGAAGTATGGTCACAATTCTGCCATGTACACACACCCTTACAGAGGTTTCTGCAAAATCCACAACAACAATGAGCAAGCTATGAATGCAAGCATCCACATGTACTAATACACGCTTCTAGTCTCCTGTTAAGGGTCTGCTGGAGCCTGATATCACATCCAGCAAATGCCTAGAGCCAGCTGGGAAAATGCAGCAAGAGATTGTGGAATCTTTTAACATGAAAAGGTTCATTTTAGACCTGTTCATACTGGAGATGAAGTTTCCAGATCTTTGTATTTCCTGCACCTTCTAATAAGCAGGTATGACAGAAGCAGTGCATGCCCGGGACTGTCCAGGCAGTAGCTTACCCCTTATAACTGCAGCCGGGGGCCGTGCACTCTAGGATTTGATTGTGACAGTGCACCTCAGAGCGCTTTTATACCACATTGTCACCAGATCACTAAATCTTTATTTGCAGTAATAAAAACACCAGTAAATGAATACATCTAATTGTGCACAAAACAACACTTGTAACACAACCTTGCAGACATCCCAAGGGTGGAAGAAATAGACACAGGCTACCAGAGGCGTAACTTCAAGCTCTTGGGCCCTAGTGCAAAAAGTGAGATGGGGCCCCCCCGTTACCATGTGCCACTTACAATACTGGTGTCTTCTTATGTGGCAGAAGGGCTTTTGGGCCCCCTTAGGCTGCAGGGCCCGGTAGCGACTGCTACTGCTGCACCCCCTGTAGCTACGACCCTGCAGGCTACGTCTACACAGCACAGGAATACTGACGGAGGTTTCAGTATTATGAAACTGCCAAGAATCCGACGATACATTGTGTTGCATACACAGCAATGAAAAACCCGTGCTGTAGTCTCTCTTTTTCTCCCTTTCTCTTTTTCCTCTTTCTTTCTCTTACATTCTTTCTTTCTCCTTCCTTTTCTTTCCTTCTTTCTTTCTCTCTTTCTATATATTTTCTATACAGCACGGATCTTTTTTTTACCGGTGGAATATGCACCATATTACCATATTGTATACTCCGCCAGATTCCGCATGGATTTGCCATTGAATATACGAGGTCGATAGCAAATCTAAAAACAGACCGCGGCTTTTATGCAAATCTGCGCCAAAAACCACGGTCCTGCAACGTCAAAGTACCGTCAGATTTTGGAAGCCATTTTGCCATATGCTGTGTGCACAATGCCGAAGCAGCCATTCTTTAAACACGAGTTTGCTCCACATAGAGACAGCTTGTGTTTATTTTAAAAGATCTTTGATCTAAAGATACATTTTTGAAAAGGGGAATGAAATAAGTCACAAGATCTTTCTACATTCAGTTCCTTGACCTAAAGTCTAGTGAGATATTTTAATCTGTGATTTACTGTATATACATCAATGGTATAACTGCAAGGCAAGTAGACAAACAAGTTTGTGTTTAAGAGTTTAGATTAGTTTTTTATACTTTTCCTACATCAGCAAATTTTTTCAAATATGAATCTGATTGGCCAGTGAAATTATCTCAGCTACGTAAAATTTCTGATATTTCATTGGTTGGGGGAGGGGGGTGTACCCAGGTCTTTGGTATTCCGAGGGTCACATCCCAGGGAGAAGTCATCAAGCCCACACCAATGGTTCTGTCTGGTGTCTCTTCCTCAGCTGGGTGGGGCCCGGTCAGTAAAAGGGTAAATGTTTCCTTTCTCTTGGGGGGAAATGTCCACTGATCAGTAATTGAATTCCACAGGTAACACCATGGGCCACATGTATGAAAACTGTCTAGATCTAAAATTCACTTTGGTGCCCATAGCAACCAATCAGAGCCCATAGCAACCAATCAGAGCGCCCCACTCATTCTTCCAGAGCACTATATGAAATGAGAGGGGGACGTTCTGATTGGTTGCTATGGGCAACAAAGTACATTTTTGACCTAGACAGTTTTCATACATGTGGCCCATAAAGTTTTGCAGACAGAAACAAAGCACACAACTATAAAAAAAAAAAAAAAAAAAAAGGCCTCGTTCACACGGCTTATTCTGGGACTGATTTCAGCCGTATTGAGCGCCGTATTTGCGCTCCAATACGGCTGAAATCAGTCCCAGGCATTACGGTAATCAAGTTCTCATAGAGAGGGTAGAGAAGGGACATGTACGCGCCGTGAATAATGACTGTCTAGGGGGCCGGCGAGCTGCCGGCCCCCCGCCCCACGGCAGCCGGCGTAATTGCGGGGCGAAATCCGTCCCCGCAATTACGTCGGCAATAAGCCGTGTGAACATTGCCAAACCCATAAGACATGCTACAAGTAAACATCCTACACCAAGTGAAGCCCCATTCACACCATGTTTTTGGCCTCTGTGGGGATACCTTAGTAAAGGTATCCTGCCATTCACCCCGCAGAGCTATAGGGGCCTATAGTCTCCTTGGACTACATTTGGCACATACACAATTGAAAAACAGAGTGAACCCCAAAGTGTGGAAGTTTTTGTGTCCAGCACATTGGGCCACATGTATGAACCTGTTTAGGTCTAAAACTCACTTTTTTGCCCATAGGTTACTATGCGCAAAAGAGTGAGTTTTAGATGTAAACAGTTTTCATACATGTGGCCCATGGTGTCTACCAATGCAGTCTCTATAAACCCATACTGTCTGCTGGGGTACAACTCAGGATATCCAATTGGAGACCAAAGACATGATGTGAATGGGGCCAAAAGAACAGTCCTTATGTATTATGGGTTTAAGATAGAGATTTCGTTCAAGATTTTGTTACTTCCGGTGTTCTGTTTAGTTAGAGAGCTGCTAGTGAGGAATTAGTAAAAGTTATGCTGAATTATTCTGGTGACGTCACTTGTGTATAATCTATTTGATATTAGTCTGTATTTATTACTGTGACCTTTATTGCAGACAGATTATCCTGAAATATATATAGTTTCCAATTTGTAGTTACTCCTAATACTAAAGTCTCTCTCTCATCATACAGAAGATACATGGTATTAGCAGAATAGCAGAGGCCACTGAATACAGTGTAATTTATGTGCACTCTGTGTAGGCATCTGGATCTGGCTCACATGTCTTTCCTAAACGAGCTCTGGGCACCCTCTAATGCCCTGCAGACCTCTGTGTGCTCAGTAATTAGCTGATTACACAAACTTTGTCACGGTGGTGTTAAACAACCATGTGAGGGAAAATACCATCAGAACAAATCAATAGTATCTACTCCAAACCAGGCATCTCCAGGTACAAAAACTCTGTTTGCACAGTACTCCTTCTGGATGAAGTGTTCAGAACACTTAGGGGCTGTTCACACGGCACAGGACAAATACCGGCCGGTATTTGTCCTGTTTTGCGGTCGTCCCCACGGCCCGCCGGGGGGGGGGGGCGGCTTTTCTCCGCGATGGGCGGAGAACAGCCTTCCCCCCTCCCATTGAGATGTACATGTTCCGTCCGGAAACCGGACAGAAGATTGTGCATGTTCAATGTTTTGCCGCTGGTCTGCCGGCGACAAAACAGTCGGGCGGAAAACCCGTGCAGTGGGGACTGCTGCACGGGTTTTCCATAGAGCACAATTGTGCTTATTTTTCGCCGGTTTTTCAGGCGGTCTGAAAAACCGCAAACCGGCTAAAAAACCGGCCGAAAACCCGTGCAGTGGGGACATGCCCTTAGTCTACACAGCATAGGACAAAAAAACGCGTCAAAAAACAAAACCTGCTTTGAATGTCAGATTTTAGTTCAAAGCAGCTGTGTTTCCAACAAGTTTTTTTTGGGTGGTTTTCAGTTTTTTGCACAAAAATGCTAGTAGTCAGCTCACATGTATATTTAAAGGGTATAACATATAGGAATAGCCAGCTCACCACTCCTTCAGCTATTGGGCTGCACGGCTGCTCTTCTGGAAGCAAGACTCCATGGTAACGATACAAAGGTATGCCAGCAACTCCAATGATGGATGAAAAAACTGGAGGTCTTTATTAAAGCATAAAAACGTGGTGACAAAAGTAGGCAGCAAGAAAAGCTGACGCGTTTCAGGTCATACTCGACCCTTAATCATAGCATAAATAACTGAAAACACCAACTCACTTATATACCTAAGTGAATACAAACAAGTCACTCACCTGTGGTACGACAGAAACGCGGGTAAAGCTCCGAAGTCGCGCGCATGCGCACAAATGCCTACTCCGACAGCAGATCCACGAAAGATCACGATACCATAGACGTCACGAATGACGTCACCTGGTCAGCTGTAGAAGCCGTACCAGAGGAAGGGCGGAACGCGGAGACCCAAACGAGAGACGGGAAACGCCACGCCCAGCAGGAGTGGCATCAGCCACCCCACGTCAGAGCCTCCAAAATCCCGCCCACCCCTGCCAGGCAACAGCAAGCGGGTCCGGTGCATAAGAGACAGATGCGCACACGCGCGCAACAAAGGAACCGCCAGCTCTACCGCACACCATCAGGTGAATGTAAAGAGACATAACAATAAATGCAACAAAGGTAATATCATCTAATTTTAAAAGAAAAAACTGCAGGATGTTGATCACATATATAGAAAAGTAGAGAAAAGTAGATGAAGGATAATGATACATGCAAGAACTATAAACAAAAAATATGCACAAAAAATTATATATAAATTATTGGTAAATGGTAATGATTACCTCTTATATAAGACAAAATTTGAAAGTGACAAATGCAAACTCGAAAACAAGCGTATAACTACCCATCCCACTGAAGACAATTAATAATGAAACAATACCTCATTACGTACATTAAGGCCAAAAGGAATGATAGAATTCAAAACATAAATCCAATAAGCTTCTCGATCTTTTAATTTATATTCAAAATTGCCCCCACGTGTTCCCAAACTAACTTTTTCAATAGCAAACGTTTGGAAACCCCGTGTATCAGAGTTATGGCATTCAATAAAATGTTTGGAAGCTCCAAGGGTGGCCCTATTGAGGGATTGGACAATTCCGTTCAGATGTTCCAAAATAGGGGGTCTTGAATTTTCGAGATGTGCACCCGACATAATTCAGGTTACACATACTGCATCTTATTATGTATATGACTCCCGTTGTATTGCAGTTGATATACTGCTTAATTTGAAAAATCTGAGTGTCACTTTTAAAAATTCTGTGTGGCACTGCAAATTTCACGTCTTGCACGGATCCCCCCCCACATCTATAGAAACCCTTGGTGCATAACCAGGTTGTGCGTGCTGATCCGAAGTGACTATACTTGGGGAAATTACATTACCTAGTGTCCTTGGCCTTCTGGCAACAACACGCCCAATCATTCTGTAATATCTCGCCAGAATGGGATCTTTTTGAGAACAGGCAAATACTAGAAAAATATTACGGATTTGATTGAAGCCTGAATTAAAATCAAACACGATTGTAGGACCATTTTTGTCCATTTGTTGCTTCTTATGATTGGAAGACAAAAAACTAGACCGAGGGTATATTTCAACTTTTGCCAAAGCTCGATCCAAAACCCATTTGGGATAGCCACGAGCAGCTAACCGTGAACAAATCCGTTGGGATTCATTCAAAAAATCTATAGAGTCAGAGCAATTCCGTTTTGCCCTGATGAGCTCCCCAACAGGAATAGCCAATTTCGTGTGCTTTGAGTGATTGCTTTGGAAATGTAAGATGGTATTACCAGATACTTCTTTTTGGTGGGTCTTGGTGGAAATGATAGAACCCGGATTCCCCATCAACACCAAATCCAAAAAAGGAATCTGTGTTGTCTGTACTGCAAACGTAAACGATAAATGAAAGGATTATTATTAATGTAGGCGATGAAGAGTGGCACGGCAGACACGGGACCACGCCAAATAAGTAGCAGGTCGTCTATGTATCTGCCGTACCACTCCACATCGGCCACAAAGGGGTTAATATCCGTAAAGATATACGACAACTCCCACCAAGACATCACCAAATTCGCTAAAGAAGGTGAGAATTTAGCACCCATACTGACTCCCCTAAGTTGTAAATAAAATGTTCTATCAAACATAAAAAAATTATGTTGCATCAAAAATGAAGTCACATGTTTGATAAACATTTTTTCATCAATAGAGTACGTACTGGATCTGTCAAAATGGAAATCTAAGGCCATCAGGGCGATCTCCAGGGGTATACTGGTGTAAAGTGACTCGACGTCACAGCTAAGCCACATGTAATCTGCGAGCCACATTTTGGTAGATAAACTTGTTAGAACTGTTCTAGAATCCTGCAAGAAACCTGGCACGCAATGAACAAAAGGCTGTAGCTGGACGTCGAGCCATTGACATAACCTTTCACAAATAGAACCAACCCCCGATACGATGGGACGCATGGGGGGTGGAAACACATTTTTGTGGACCTTAGGGAGGCCGTAAAGCAAAGGGACAGTGGAGTCAGAGTTTACAATATAATCCGACTCTCTTTCGGAAAATATATTTAAAGCCCTGCCCTCTTCTATTAGTTGTTGTAACTTTGCAAAAAACTTTTGTGTTGGATTAAAGGAAAGCTTTCGGTACGTAGTACAATCCGACAAAAGGAGGGCCATTTGTTGAAGATAATCTAACTTATTAATAATTACCACTGACCCCCCCTTATCTGCCATCTTCACAGTGATGTCCGGCATTCCCCTGATCTCATCCAAAGCCTTTTGTAATCTCCTAGATAAATTATTTTTCACAGAAAAATTGGTACACAATTGTTTCAAATCCTGCTCTACCATTAACTGGAAAATTTCCATACCTTGGGTCCTAGCTTGAACTGGGTAAAAAGCAGAATTTTTTGTCTTAAACATTTTACGGGACTGCATAGTGTGACTCTGAGATGCATTTAACTCCTGTAAATTTATTAATGTCATCTGCTCCATAAACATTAAACCAGCATAATCATTGGAAACATAATCCTGTGCAACAGAAGATATATTCTCTGATTCACAGCCCCAAAAGTGCCGCTTCACAGCAAGATCTCTTACGAAGCGGTTAACACTCTTGAGAGTGGAAAACAGATTGGGAGACTGATCCAGCCCAAAATTAAAACCCAGCCTTAAGACCTCCTCTTGGTCCCTGGTAAACACTCGATCAGTTAAATTTAACACACTTAGATTCTGGATGCTGTCCCTTTCTTGACTTTGGGGGCCCGTTTTGGACCTCCGGGTATGCTTCCGTCCTCCTCTCCTATGCCGTTTTTTGTATTGCGTTTGGGACATACTACAGGTTCTGTTGCAGCTTGCGCCAAGGGTATCCTTTCTTCCTCCAGTTCTTCATCTGAATGAGCTGTATTTCCTGATGACTCGGAGCTGAAGCTTACTCGTTTGGACTGTCTCCATTTTCTCGGGGTATACCAAGGCTTACGCTTAAGGATAGATCTAGGAGTGCTGGAATTGTCGTCTTGAGACTGCCAGTTATATACGCATCCATTTTCGTAATCGGCTGTGTCACGTTTAAATTTACGTTTTTTAGTTGCCATGATTGATGTCTCCAATGCAGATACATTCTTGTCAACTTTCTCATACATTTGTTTGTATTCAGACAGATCAGCATAGTAAGTTTCAATTCTAAGGTTTGTATTTGAGCAGACAGTTGTTCTAGCTTGATTTGTTCCTCAGCAATAATCAAATTCATGAGATTGCAAGAGCAAGCTGAAGGAGTGTCATTCCATTTCTTTAGAAATGAATCAGAATAAATAAATGTGGGCACTTTGCGTAATCGAAGACCACGTGGCACCATGTTCTTCTGTACATATTGTTGGAGTGTTGTAAAGTCCCACCATACACGTACTTCTTGCATAAGTACCTTCTCTAGATCCTTTAGACTGCTGCGGCAGTCAGAGTTTTGTGGATCAACTACATCCTGTGTTTCAAAGACTTGTGCTACCTTGTCTCCTCTGTTTGCACGCATGGACAAGGCCATATTGGCAACAGACTAATGAACACAGCAATTGCAATGGTGTAACTATTAACATATGTCACCACGTATATTTGAATGTCCAAGTCACTAGACCATCCAGTATATAGCAAATAAACAGCGGTGTGGTGTGCACGGCACCAGAAACAATGCATAACATATAGGAATAGCCAGCTCACCACTCCTTCAGCTATTGGGCTGCACGGCTGCTTTTCTGGAAGCAAGACTCCATGGTAACGATACAAAGGTATGCCAGCAACTCCAATGATGGATGAAAAAACTGGAGGTCTTTATTAAAGCATAAAAACGTGGTGACAACAGTAGGCAGCAAGAAAAGCTGACGCGTTTCAGGTCATACTCGACCCTTAATCATAGCATAAATAACTGAAAACACCAACTCACTTATATACCTAAGTGAATACAAACAAGTCACTCACCTGTGGTACGACAGAAACGCGGGTAAAGCTCCGAAGTCGCGCGCATGCGCACAAATGCCTACTCCGACAGCAGATCCACGAAAGATCGCGATACCATAGACCTCACGAATGACGTCACCTGGTCAGCTGGTCTGCCGGCGACAAAACAGTCGGGCGGAAAACCCGTGCAGTGGGGACTGCTGCACAGGTTTTCCATAGAGCACAATTGTGCTCATTTTCGGCCGGTTTTTCAGGCGGTCTGAAAAACCGCAAAACGGCTAAAAAACCGTCCGAAAACCCGTGCCGTGGGGACATGCCCTTAGTCTACACAGCATAGGACAAAAAACTCGTCAAAAAACAAAACCTGCTTTGAATGTCAGTTTTTAGTTCAAAGCAGCTGTGTTTCCAACAAGTTTTTTTGGGTGGTTTTAATTTTTTTGCACAAAAATGCTAGTAATCAGCTCACATATATATTTAAAGGGTACCTTGTTGTTTGTGCAGCACGGAGATTTCCAATCACCTCCACCTTGGAACAGCAACTGCAGAGACATTCAACGATATACTCCAGCTTATAGCACTCCAGGAATTAGAAAGGATACATGCTCACAGCTTTTTTCTTTAAAAGAACTTCCATATTTATTAAAGTCTGTTAAAACATGGCAATGTAAGGCATAGGGGTTGCGGATACAGAACCCTTAAGATAACCAGCACGACGCGTTTCGACTTCTTGCAGTCTTAGTCATTTTCAGTTTTTTGGGCAGTTTTTAATGTATGCAAAATTAATTTACCTTGTTAAAACACCTGGGCAGTTTTTCAGTAGAATCAGGCTTGGACTGGCCCACAGGGCAATCCCCCGGTGGGCCCCTGAGTTGTTTTTTAACTGCATATACAGTTGTGGCCAAAAGTTTTGTGAATGACACAAATATTATATTTTCACATGATCTGTTGCCCTCTGGTTTTGATGTGTGTTTGTCAGATGTTTTTATCACATACAGAAATACAAGTGCAATCATATTATGATTAACAAAAGCTTTTATTGACAGTTAGAATGAGTTAATGCAGCAAGTCAATATTTGCAGTGTTGACCCTTCTTCTTCAGGACCTCTGCAATTCTCCCTGGCATGCTCTCAATCCACTTCTGGAGCAAATCCTGACTGATAGCAGTCCATTCTTGCACAATCAATGCTTGCATTTTGTTACAATTTGTTGGTTTTTGTTTGTCCGCCCGTCTCTTGATGATTGACCACAAGTTCTCAATGGGATTAAGATCTGGGGAGTTTCCAGGCCATGGACCCAAAATATCTATGTTTTGTTCCCTGAGCCATTTAGTTATCACCTTTGCTTTATGGCAAGGTGCTCCATCATGCTGGAAAAGGCATTGTTGATCACCAAACTGCTCTTGGACGGTTGGGAGAAGTTGCTCTTGGAGGACATTCTGGTACCATTCTTTATTCATGGATGTGTTTTTAGGCAAGACTGTTAGAGAGCCGATTCCCTTGGCTGAGAAGCAACCCCACACATGAATGGTTTCTGGATGCTTTACAGTTGGCACGAGACAAGACTGGTGGTATCGCTCACCTTGTCTTCTCCGAACAAGCTGTTTTCCAGATGTTCCAAACATTCGGAAAGGGGATTCATCAGAGAAAATGACTTTACCCCAGTCCTCAGCAGTCCACTCCCTGTACCTTTGGCAGAATAACAGTCTGTCCCTGATGTTTTTTCTGGAGAGAAGTGGCTTCTTTGCTGCCCTCCTTGACCAGGCTTGTCCAAGTCTCGCTCACAGTGCGTGCAGATGCACTCACACCTGCCTGCTGCCATTCCTGAGCAAGCTCTGCACTGCTGGTAGCCCGATTCCGAAGCTGAAAACACTTTTAAGAGACGGTCCTGGCTCTTGCTGGTCTTTCTTGGGCGCCCTGGAGCCTTTTGGGCAACAATGGAACCTCTCTCCTTGAATTCCTTGATGATGCGATAGATTGTTGACTGAGGTGCAATCTTTCTAGCTGCGATACTCTTCCCTGTTAGGCCAGTTTTGTGCAGTGCAATGATGACTGCACGTGTTTCTTTAGAGATAACCATGGTTAACAGAAGAGAAACAATGATGCCAAGCACCAGCCTCCTTTTAAAGTGTCCAGTGGTGTGATTCTTACTTAATCATGACAGATTGATCTCCAGCCCTGTCCTCATCAACACCCACACCTGTGTTAATGGAGCAATCACTGAAACGATGTTAGCTGGTCCTTTTAAGGCAGGCCTGCAATGAAGTGGAAATGTGTTTTGGGGGAAAAAGTTCATTTTCTAGGCAGCTATTGACTTTGCAATTAATTGCTGTTAAGCTGATCACTCTTCATAACATTCTGGAGTATATGCAAATTGCCATTATAAAACCTGATGCAGTAGACTTTGTAAAAATTAACATTTGTATCATTCTCAAACCTTTTGGCCATGACTGTACATCCTCAGAAGAGGCAAAAAATCATAAAAAGAGAGGCAAAGAGCTAGAGGCAGAGTATAGGAGACATGAACAGTCATTTACAGTAGCTGTAGGGTGGGCCTCTAAAATAGACTCCACCGGTGGGCCCGAAACAGCTCAACTGGTGGACCCCAGTCTGACACGGAGTTGAACTGTCCAAAAACCACGGCAAAAAAGTCCGGCGCTTTACATAGACTTCAATCGTAAATTTTCTGCTCTGCTCTTTAGTTTTTCGCAACATATTTCAAAAAATGACCAGCAGGGAAAAATGAGCAGAAATTTTTTTTTTTCTGTGGAGACTACAGAATGTTTTTACTATTGGGCATTGTCCCCACAGAAGGGTTTTCAGTTGGTTTTACAGACGGTTTTCAGATTTGAAAGCCATCTGTAAACCGATTTGTCAACCATCCTGATAGACTTTAACCCATTAAGCCGAACGCCTGAAAAGTAGTGAATGACCAGAATATTTTTTTAGTTTTTCCTCCTCGTGTTTTAACAGTTGTAACTTTTTTATTTTTTCAATGACGCAGTTGGATGAGGCCTCATTTTATTCGAGACAAGTTGTACTTTATGGGGGAATAGTTTAAATTCACTTATAAATAATTGCAGTATTTTTTATTTAATTATTTTTTACACCATTCACATTTCACACTTAATAACTTGTTAAATTCTACAGTTTATTACGGTCGTGTGGATACCAAATATGTGTAGGTTTTTTGTGCGTGTAATTTATGCACAATTATTTTTATTAAATATTTATTTTTATTTTATTTTTTTTTTACACTTTTTATGTTTAACTTTTTTTTTTTACTCCCATGAAGGGAGAACTGTTCTTAACATTTAAATTTTTTTTTTTTTTATACTTAGTAATGTATTAGCATATTCATATATGCTAATACATTCTAATCTGTGTCAGTTTGACACAGGCAGTTATCTGGACAGCACACAGTGTGCCCTTATCACTGGCTTATTACACAGACAGCTCTGGGGCCACGCTAGGTCCCCAGGGCTGACTGTGCAGCCGTTCCCCGAGCTCTGTCGGGTCACCGGGTGTTCCGATTACCCGACAGAGCAGGGGAACCCTTTGATTGCACTGCGGTAACGCACCGCCGCAATCAAAGGGTTAAAGCATCGGTTTGCAGAGGTTTCCCCCGCTACCCGGTACTCGCAGGACATGCTCTGGGATCGGAGCTGTGTAGTACAGCCCTGATCCCAGCGCAGCTGCGGCGCCGGGCGCTGCAAACCCCGATGTCTGCAGCGACGCCAAAAACCGTCGCTGCAGACGAACAACCCGCACTGGCCAACGTCTAAAGTCAGTGCGCGGTCATTAAGGAGTTAATAGAAGTCCCCATTGAGCAGATTTTCTGCCGGACGTTTTTTTACACTGCTGGCATTAATGGAAAACTTACACATGTTCATTCTTCTTCCCGGTTTTTGGGCAGAACATGTCAGTGCATGAGGGGAACGGGGAATCCTAAAACCACAGATAGAACCTCCCCCAAAATCACATACAAGATGTCAAAATATCGGCCGCATTCTTTAAACAGAATCTGTCCGCTATTTGCTTACTGTCGTGTGGGCGCAGCCTTAAAGTCTATGGGATCTATTTTCTGTCGCTTTTCAGCAGTTTTAGAAAACTAAAAATGCTGAAAAAACTACTGAAAATGTGACCAGTGGAGACACAGCACAAGGGTGCGTGCAGACAGCACTGACAAAATACCAGTTGGATTATCTGACCGGTATTTTGTAGTATTTTTATGCACATAAAGGGGGACGGCTTCTATCTGTACAAATCCGAAAACCATCTGAAAACCCTTGCCGTGTGGTCGGGCCCTTAATGTTTGGTTTTCTATTCATTTCTAAAGCTAAATTTAAAAATCTGCTTTGTAGTTTTCTCCGTTGTAGACTGAAAAATTCAGTTCCTTACCTTATTTTCCTCTCCCCAGGGCTGTGAAGTGGTGGCCGACTTGTGCTGTAGCCTGAACAGAATTTCAGAACTGGTAGCAAATACACGCGAGTATGACGGTCTGTGTTTTGCTGCTTAGGAAATGTCAAACTCTTGTATTTACTGATAAAGTAATCACAACAATCTTTTTATTTTTTAATTTTTCTTTTTTATACACCCTTTTCTTCTCGTGCACATTTTCGTTCTTTGGAGTAGATTATTAAGCCTCTTTAACTTCTCCACTATGCAAACGTGCAAACAGCCCCATTTTACAATGGACACCTGATCAGACCCCATTGACTACAATGGGTCTGTTGGGTTTCAACTGCTGTGTCTGTTTTGAAGGAAAAATATAGTGCAGCTTACTGACGGAACTTGAGACAGAGGCTCCAAAACTGAACCAGACCTTAGACATAACTGTGCATGGTTGGTACAGCATCCAGTCATTGAGGCAGGCCAACCTCTGGGGAAACCATGTACGGCCTGTCGCATTGCCCAGCTGTCCTGTATGTTATTCTGCAGCGCTGTAGCGTTATCAGAGTGAAAACCAACTCACTGAGAAATCTCAGCAATAAACCATTTGACAGGTTCCCATTGCTCACACCTCTGACTGCCGTCTGCATGTATGCCAGCCTGGAGCCTGTGTTTTATGCTTTGTGTTCAGAAAGTGGCGGGAGTGCACCAGGCACCGTTTTTGTTGTTTTAGAATGGAAAAAAAAAAGTTGCAAAACATTTATTAAATTCTTGTGTTTTTTCAGTTCCTAACAATATTCAAGATTTCTTCTGTCCGGCCTCTCGAAACGTTCTCCGTTCCATCCAGAGACTGAAAACCAGTAGAGCTGTGCACCTGTGTTAGAACTGTACCTGGTGTTGTGGAAGGTGAGCACATCCGCAGCACAAACCTCTCGGGTTCTGCCACTAAGTGACAAGGTGCCCGTTTTCATCCACTGACAGCAAAGGAGATTATAGACTTGTATAAGAAATTGTCATTATATATGTATTAAACTTTGCGAAGGCCGTGTGACCACCTCTCATAGGGAGGGCGCTACCTATGGAATGAATGTACATCAGCCCTAATAAGGTATATGGAAACGTGCTGTCCTCAGAAGCTAAACCCTGTTACTTGTGGCTTTATTTGCCACAGACGTTCATGTTGATCAATTTCGGTAACTCTGCTTTGCTGTTCACAACCCATGAAAGTCGGTGAATAAACGCAGGAAAACAGATGTGAAGCTGGAAGCTGAATTGTGTTGCCGTCTGTTCTCGTTGGTTTAGGTAAGAGCGATCTACAGGACTGTGATAATGCCACCTAGTGCTGATTAACTCTGTAAATAACCCTCTTTTTATTGGCCATTTCATGACGAGTGATTTAAGGTGAATCTGTGACCTCTCCTGCCCTGTAGTTTAGTAAATCCTTGTGTTCCCTGTGATATCACAATTCTGTAGTCTCTGTATATCTCTGTTTTGTGCTGTCCCTCTGTTATTCCCCCTAGATATGTATTACTGAATCTGTCAGATGGGCATTACCATTCCTGTTTACAAACACACTGTCAGCTCTGATTGGACAATGTCAGGCTCTGCAGGGACAAACCCACAAATGGTAACGCCCATCTGACCGATTCAGAAATACATTTCTGGGAGGAATTACAGAGGGACAGCACAACACAGAGATATACAGAGACTACAGAATTGTTATATCACAGGGAACACAAGGATTTACTAACCCAGCCCTTTCGGGAACGGCCATGCGTCCTCTTTACTTTCAGAAACACAAACACTTTTGATTTTGTAAGTGGCAAAGCAAATACATTCACTGGTGGTGTCTTACTGCACCTCGGATTGATCTTCCTATCTTCTGCTGTAAGATGAGGTCAGAAATACACTGGTAAATACAGTTATGAAGTTATGACCTCCTCAGATGGGAGTATTGTCCAGACTAGTGATCCTGCTATGTACAGCTACGGCTGGGTGCACACAACGTTATTTACTACTTCTGAGGTATCCGTCTGCCACACTATCCCTGCGGCGTACGCTTTCTCTGTGGGACGGGAAATAGAGGGAACATAGGACTACAATAATATGGAGCTGCCACGGCTGCATCGTGGTATCTGCCAAGGCACTGGTTTTCATGTTCCTCTGACGGATGCTTCGAACGCAAGTAAATGTAATATAAACCCAGCCTTAGCCTAACATGAAAGATTATAGAGCACAGGATCGAGGATGTTGTATTTAAAAAAAAAAGAAAAGAAAAAAAAAAAAACCCTAAATTTGTTACATTTTTAGTAAAATCATATTTGGCCAATAGATTAGGGGAAATCGGACGTTAGGACATTTTAATGCAAAATACTTTCATTAATGAAAAGGGAAGTGAAAAAAACTCAAGTTAATTATAAAACCACTTGCATTTTTACTGCATATATTTGTGATGCATTTTCTACATGCGTCTTTTAAGGAGTTGGAAAAACACTGTTGTTGAGCGTGAATAAAACCTTTCTTTCATGCACAAACAGCTGAGCAATGCACAGATTCAAGAAAAAAAAAAAAAAAGTCTTTAAGTGTGTTTTGTAGGATAAGGGTGGGTTAACACTACATTAGTCGCTACGTTGCAGGTATCCAGGGGGAGGAGGCGGGGGGGGGGGGGGGGGTGAATGTGAAAAAAGGACCCTGACAGATACGACGATGCCGCCACGGTGGCTCCATAGGAAATAATAGGGCAGCCATTTGCTCTGTTTCCTGGCAGACTACGCTTATCTTACGGGGTTCAGTCTATTACGCTATCAAGTCCCGTAAGATAAACGTATGCTGCAGGGAAGTACAGCAAACACAGTCCGCACAGGACTACGGCTGCTCTATTATTCCAAAAGCACGGGTGTCAGAACACGAGGCCCGCGGGCCGAATCCAAGCCCGGCACTTGTTTCTGACCGAGCTTGGACTGAGCTCCAAGTAACAATTTTTTACAGGGAAGAAAAAGCAGTTTATAGTTTTTCTCGAGTTCATCTTCCCGGGCTTGCCTTCACTGTTGTGAGCAGCAAAGTGGGCCGACGCGTCTCCCTCCCCCACTATTTCTCCACCCTTACCTACATCCTTGGCGGGCAGCGTGCCTACCTGCCTCCAAGTGCCGTTTCCTGAGGGCCAGACGCAAGAAGGGGCAGAGGCATTGATAGTAGAAGAAGAGAGATTGGGTGCAAGGAGTGCAAAAGACAGGGAGAGCTGAAGAAGGTTTTAAAGGTAGGTCATGGTGCCTCAGCATTTGCCTGAAACCTTTATACCCACCTATCTCCCTACAGGGGTCATATTATACTATCTATTGTACATACAGGAGGCAGATATACCTGTTCATCTGCAGAGGGCTTTTATACCCACCCTTACCTACAGGGCCATATATAAATATTATCTACAGAGGCAATATATCCTCCCTGGTTGCCCTCAAAGGGCTAATTATAACAGTAATACTGTACAAATGTAACTACTCCTTAATGGCTTGCTTGACTGTTAAGGAGAAGTTCCATTCATACAGTTCTAAAATCGTCGGCCCTTTAAGGTACACCATGAGGCAATATGGCCCCCGGTGAAAATGAGTTTGACACCTCTGCCCTAAAGGGTTGCTGTATCGTGGTATATGCTAGAGTGCCTTTGTTGCACGGTACCCCGATGGATCCCTGCAATGTAGATTAACATAGTGTGCACCCACCCTTACAAAAACATGTTTCAGAAACCGCGCCACACCTGGCCATGAATTGTCCGGTATTGCTTCATTGAAGAGAATGGCGTTTGGCTCCAATTCCACTCACAACCTGTGGAGAAGTGTGGTGCTGTTTTTAGAAGAAAGCAGACCTGTTTCTCTAATTGTGAATATTCTGAAGCTGTTAAAGGGGTTGTCTCACTACATTGATTCATCTCACCTCAGTCCTGTTTTCTTCGTTTCACTTTGAATTCAGGGGCGTGTCTACTGGCTTCTACTAGGCTGCAGAAGAAGCCAGGTCTGTAGCTATAGCGACCTGAGGAGCTGATGCAGCCCATACAAGAGGAGATATCTAGGAATAGGTAGGATATGGTTAATGGACACATATTGCAAAGTGACTTGTTTTTGCAAGATCATTAACATAAAAAGCAGAAATCCTTATAGTGAAACAACCCCTTTAATACAAGGGGCAGTATTTCAGGCACCCACTGGACTGTGATGATGCTCAGTTACTGAGGTTTTGGACATAATATTATACAAAGATCTATTCCAATAGTCAGAACATCTTATGCCTATGGGGTCTGCTGCTTCTAATAGGGAGCAGCTCCCCCAGACCAGAAGTGTCCCCAGCAGCTCTGTTATTGGAACACACCACATTCAGAGATCAGGGGTTACTGTAGCCCTACAGCGAGTCACAGAATTCCCAATGCTTTTTCTAAACGCAAACATTATGAAAGAGGAGACCTTCAAATTGTCTCTAAATTTATTAAATATATTTCAGTCAGATGCAATTATTTAAATATGAAAGACTCAGCTTTTGGCCATCGCCAACACATAGATTCACACAACAGCTTAAATAGAGGAGCGGATACCGGCTAAACTGATTTTATCCAGTATCTGCAGAATTAATTCTCTGGAAAAGTACAACATATATACAGCTATAAATTAATTCTAAATAGATTTTCTGCTTTCATCTCTTTGTTCTAAAAGTCTTGGGCTTGCGGTTTGGTTAGTTGTAATCAGGCCACAGTCGTGGGGGAGCTGGCTCCTTGGCGAACAGAAGATCAGTTTCATCCCAACTTCCAGCTTTTAATATCCTAGTTACCAGGTAAAGTCTATGGGCAATGTCGTGGGGGGAAGAAGCCAAGAGGAGGTTCAGTCCTGCTTTGATATCGACCGGTGCCGAAAAATGTCAAGGGGGTTGTGCATTGACATTTCTGAATTCTTAATCACATTGAAGAGTCGGTAACGCACTAGGAAACAATGCACTCCAGGCCCCCCCCAGCAGGAGCGAGGCCACGTGTCTCTTGGAACAAGGTGTATTGCCAAAGATTTCCAGCTACTTTGAATATCTGCAAGTAATAGACAAACCACTATGCATGTATCCACAATGGTTGACAGTGCCACGCATTTGGTAGTGTGCTTACAAGACAATGCCCCAATAAAAAGGGTTGTCTCACCAGAGACACTGATGGCATGGTGCTAGGATCTGCCAGCAATGTCAGATAGACGAAGGTCCTATTCTGGAACTTATCTCGAGAACGAGCCCTGAAATATCCGTTTTCAATGGAGAGGTGGCTGGATTGCACTCAGAACGACCATAGATTCCCAAGAGCACCTTCTGACCACCTCCCTGTTATAAACTAAGAGGTTTTTGGGCTCGTTCTCGAGAGAAGTGCAAGTAGGACCCGAATCCATCTGACATTAATGGCCTATCCTAGTGATATACTATCAATGTCGCTGGTGGACAAAGAGGTTGTCTAGGTTAATTCAAGAATAAAATTAAATACTACTGCCTCCCTCCACCCTCTAAGAAAACCAACTGTCCACCTCTCCTCCGATCCAGTGATGGCACTGCGCCTCTCTACCGGTCTTCTGTATTGTTCAACCAGTGGCAGTGGTAATGGCACCACCTCCGCCATCACATGCCACCGCTTTTATCACTGCTCGGATCTGTTCACTTCCGAACCTTAATGTAAGGCAAGTGACTGCTGCAGTCAATCAGCGGTAACGACCGTCCGGACCCAGGAGGAAAATAAGGGTATGTTCACACGCCGTGTTTACTCCTTGTTGGGATTAGTTTTTAGATGCGTGTTTGGATCCATGTTTCGGACCCAAACACGCATCTAACAATGTGCAGTGTGATGTCCATTGCTTTCAATGTAAAACACGCATCGGTGTCCAGACGAGTGATCGCTGATGCATGTTTACTTGCGTCTATCATATCTGTTCAAAGAATTGTCAGGTCAATTCTTGATCAGTTTGATGCAGCAGGCGCCCTATTTAAAACTATAGGGTGCGTTCCTGCTGCAGCCAAAACGCATCAAAACGCTCCTGCATGTTGGGTGCAAGTTATGCAGCGCTTTTGAATGCGTTTTTCGGAGCCAAAAACGTGTGAACATGCCCTAAGGTTGGGGAGAGACGCTGCCGAGTCAGCACAGAGGTGAGGAGGAGAGAAGGTTTTATTTTTAAATTTAGGCAGCGGGATCGAATTTATTTTTAAATAAACTGGACAACCGTTTTAATGTACAAAATTCACTAGTTTTATGCCCCCTAAGGGTAAATTCACACAGGACAGGTTTTTTGCAGACATTCCCATAATTGTTTCATACAGCTTAGGGCTGGGTTTGCTGGTGACTCCAATGGACACTGTGGAAACCCTTGGGACCTCAAATGGACCCCAGGGCTGCATGTTCAGGAAACCTGTGTCATAATGATAATTTACTAGCAAGCAGGAGCATTAGAAGTGGAAGAAAGAAAAAAAATTGTTATTACTTCATAGGAATTAAAACTCTAAATAAAAGAATATTAAACATTTTCTTGCACACACATCACACACAGAAAAAACCCTCCAAGTATTACCGTATGACCACCAACTGAAAAATTGCCTAAAAATTTTTTAACAGGTTTTCTAAGTGTGAAAATGAACGTAAAAAATGAACCGGAAAAAAAAATTGGAATGTTTCTTTTCTCTTTCTATATTTGCAATGCAAAAAAAAGTATAGAAATTACTGTGTAATTTCTATAAGCCCCCCCAAAAATACAATTACTTTCCTTCCAAAAAAGTAAATAACAAGGCTTCACAGACATGTCAATAAGATACAGGAAAGATACGACTGCTGAAGTGCAGAGCGGGATAAACAGAAAAATGTAGCTGGCTAATAAGGGGTTAAATAGGGAGGGCAGCAAAACGAAAATCAAAAACTGGGGGGAGCCTTAGGCGGCACGAACTACCCCAGTCCTTGTCATAAGGGGAAAAAATAAAGTGCAATAAAAATCTGGTGTGAACAGAGCCCGAGCATCACACCTGTCATCCAGTGACATAGATGGAAGTGTGCAATGTAAAGGCCTAGAGCACATGGCTGTGTGTGTATTACCTGCCGGGACAAGCCCAACATTTACAATCCTACTGGAGCAAACTGCAGGAGAGCAACATTAAAAACACACCCTACACTGTAGAGCAAAGGGCTGTATGTGAACCATTGCTCCAATACCAAATGCTTCCTATCACGGAGGACATCGAGCCATATAGGAGCACGCAGGCTACAAACTCCTGTACAGAGCCAGAGCCAAGCAATGTCCAGCAGCTGAAAGTTATCTGCTGGTGCCAATGTTTTGCCCCTCGTGTTCTTACTTTTGCCGGGAGGGGTTACGAAGTTTTAAAAACCCAAGAAGCTTTATTTTGGTCAATTACTGCAGAGCACAGCACAAGAGGTTCACAACTTTCTTCTTTAGATACCCCGTTCACATGCAGCAGAAAAAAACCACTCAGTAATAAATGTTCTGCAGATCATGTTCATTATTTGTGCAGATTTCATACAGAAAAATTATTATCCCAGTTAAGGGAACCTGCCCCCTTGTTCCTGTTGGGGCCCTGAGGGAGAGAAGCCGCCCTTTTTGGGATGGGAGGGGAGCCGTGTGCCCTTTTATTTTTCCATCCCTCTCAGCTTATTGACAGCTCTGCCCCCTAAAGCAGTTCCCCCAAATCCTCCTCAGGGCCCCCCAAAAGGGCATTTTCAGGATCTCACACAGAAGCTTTACCATTTATGGCGTCAATGCTAAAAAAAAAACCCGTCAACCTGTTTTGGGGGGGGGCCCTCCCAAAAAAAAGCCAGCTAGGCTGAGTGGGGGGGTGAAGGGGGGAAACAACCCCCCTCCCCCCAGCTATTTCCCCGGGGTTGTACCCTAATCTAGACATTCCAGGGGTAAGGGTTAAGTTTCCCCAAATCAATTGCAGGGGGACAGTACCCCCGAATTACACCGGGGTTTTTGGGAGCTAGCGGGTCCGCTGGGGGGGGGGGGGGGGGAAGCCTGCCGGGCCCTAGACTGTCATTACTCGTGGCGCCTTAGCCCGTGAAAAGACATGTCAATTATCCCCCGCCCAAAAACGATTGATTGTATACTCAGGGGGAGGCGAACCCTATTCTCTATAAAACTGTGGATTTCCGTATGTTGGGGCCAAATTCGCCCCTATTTAAAACGCAGCACGCTCTCAATACTCGAAATGCGTCCCCCAAAAAAAGCCGTGTGAACAAGCCAAGAGCCCCACCCCGGGAGCAGGGAAGCACTACAGGTTCCCATTTTTAAGACAAAGAGATAATCCCCATGCGGATTTCCCCCATGGGGTATCCAGAAAGCATACCCCCCGTCTTTCCCTTGACTACCCACGACAGCCATG